>WYDF02324986.1:0-14224 GCA_009867245.2 Adranes taylori | reverse complement strand
ACTTTTTGGGAGCTCCAGACTTTTCATCTACTGTATGTAGCATATACTTATTCAAACGCCATATTGGATTTTTAATGAAACTATTAAATTTTTCTTACTTCTATATTAATATTTGTTGATACAGGAAGCACCACATATCTTATGAATATTAATTATATGTCAATGAACAAATGAAAATTTACTATATAATATATAAATGAAATGTCAATATTACTTTAATTAAAAAGTAATAATCGGTTTTTTGGGCGAATAGATTTATTACGATTTTAGCTTATAATCCTCCTAACGTTTCACTAAACAATTTTAGCTTCTTCAGACTAACAGTTAAAATGAACATTTGAATCATTCTAAATTGAACTAAGAAAGATTATATGTAATGTTACACTTAAAAAAAGATATTTTTAGATAAAAAAATATAAAAAGGTCAGCGAAATTATTTTATCTTCGATTATAAAAAATTAAAATGTATTGTCATCTAAATATTATAAATATAGTCTCTTCGAATAACAAATCAAATACTGTTCAGAAATTATAACATAAAAAATAAGTTGATGTAAAACAATTTGAATAAAATAGAAAAGGGTTACATAATTAGTTACATAATTATTTGTTACATAATTACATAAAGTTACATAATTATTTGTTCATTTTATATAATATAAAATGAACAAATAATTATGTAACTTTTTGTAAAAAATATCTGATTCGTTGATACATAATTTTAATATCTGTCAAAATTAATTGAAAATTTATGACAAAGAAAAATTGGTATTTGTAAGATTAAAAAATAATATGATTAATATCAATGAATTAGTTTGATTTTAAAATGAAATTATATTATTATACAACGAAAATAAAGATTGTAATTAGTATTTTATATTAATAGCTTATTATTAAAATATATTTAAAATCTAGAATTATTATTTGGAAGATTTAAAGAGGATTGTTATGTAGGTGTGAAAGGATTATATTTTAAAAGATTGTAATACGTTTTACTCATATTGTTATTCTCTGATTTCTTCTTTAAAATGTTATTGTTTTATTAATGTATATAGTTTTACATTTATTTCTTTAGCTAATATAGTATTGTTATTAAAATCAAATTTATGTCCAGTTTGATGTGAAGCTAATTTTGTATTTTCATTATCTTGATTATATGTTCTACAAATTAAATGGTGATTATAACTTTTATTTTTAAATAATTGTATTGTTTTTGTAATATAATAATTTATACAATGTAAACAATTGTTTTGTAAACAAGATTGAAATGTAAATTGATTGGTAATACTTTAACAGCTGTTTCTAATGATAAAATATCTTATGTTATTCAATAATTTAATAATTACAATCCACATCTTCATTTGACGCATGAACTAGAAATAAATAATAAAATTTCTTTTCTTGATATTGAAATACATAATACTAATAAGAATTTAATGTTTTGATCTTGATAATAAACCATTAAATTTAAATGGAATACTAAACTTTATTCTGAACATCCCTTGCATCAAAAGAGTAATATAATAAAATAAAAAATGAAGCAAATTTATTTATATAGTAATAAAATGTTTCATAATAAAAACATAAATTTTATAAAAACAAAATAAATTATACATAATTATTCAAAACTATAATAAATAATTCGATTTCAAATATTAACATTAATAGATATAATAAAAATTATTTTTCTATTACACATTTAATAAATTAATCCGAATTTTTAATATAAACAAAAATTATGTTATAATACTAAAACAATCAAAGCTTTATATACACAACTAAAAGACCCATGTTGTGTAGTGTATAATTTATTGAACTTCTTCCTATATATTAAATAACATTTGAATAAGTAATTTTTTTAAATTAAATACGTTGATATAGAAATGTGTAATATTAGTTGTTCTATACAGATTATTGCTTACGTTTTAATAACTTTTTTTTAAATAATTTTACTAGGTTAAATAACGAGTATGTAATATATAAATATCTTTTATTTAAAAACATTTTTAAAGTACAATTTTATGCTGATGTAGAAATATTTTTTATTGATTTAAGCATTTTTTCCTTAGAAAATAGAAATAGCTACTAGCGATAAGTTCATAAAAAATTAATAAGTCTTTAAAAGCATTCAGGTAATAAAACATATGATTACATAATAAAACGTATATAAATCGTATAAAGTTTATCGTAGATAAAAATCTTTGACTTAAGTTTTTCAAACATACATCCTTTTTCATACTGAAGTCCTTTGCATTAAATTCGTATAACTTTGAAATTGTGTAATTTAACCGATTTTTTTGTTTAATTAATAGATATAGTTTATTACAAATAAACATCTTTAATTTCAAAATTACGGATAATATCAGAAAGAAGAATCCTATCCGCCACGACTCTCGCAGAAGCGGATTAATATTAGTAGATTATTCAACACCCATTACTAATCAATTTACAATCGAATATTGTTGACAAAATCAATTGTTTACATTGTACAAATTCTTATATTGGACAAACAAAACAACTACTTAAAAATTGAATTTATAATCACAAATTAAGGTCTAGAACATATAATCAAGATAAGAGAAAAACAAAATTAGCTTCTCATTCACATGAAATTGGACATCAATTTGATTGTAATACCACTACATTAGCTAAAGAAATAAATTGAATAAAACGTTTTTTAGAAATTACAACGTTTTTAGCTACATGTGCTACATTAATAAAACAATCAACACTATAAACAAAAAATCAGAAACTAACAATATAAGTAAAATTTATTATAATATTTTAAAATATAATCCTTTCACACGCATATAACAATCCTTTTTAAATCTTCAAAATAATAATTCTCAATTTCAAATTTATTTTAGTAATAACTTATTAATATATTTTATGCTTGACCATGTTTTATAGAAATACTTATTTTCTTATAATAATATAACTTCATTTTAAAATCAAACTAATTCATTAATATTAATCATATTATTTTTTAAGCTTATAATCAAATACGAATTTTTCTTTCTTATAAATCTTCTCTCAATTTTGACAAATACTAATATTCTTTATCAATCAGACATTTTTACAAAAATATATATTTTAGTTTGTTTGTTCATTTTATATAATTAATAAACCATTTTCTTCAAATTAACTATATATATAATCGAAGATAAAATAATTTTTCTTACATTTATGTTTATTTTGTATCTAAAACTATCCATTTTTGCGTTCAACATAACAAATGTTCATTTTAACTTTTTAGTCTGAAGAATCTAACATTGTTTATCGAAACGTTACAAACACTATAAACTAAAATCATAATAAATCTATTCATCCAAAAAACCGATAATTATTTTTTAATTAAGTTTACTATTTTATAGTAATGAGTCAGCTATTGAAAGAAAAAGAGATTTGATTGGTGAGAGACGTCACTGTGAATCCGCAATATATTTCCTCAGATTCCAAGTAATCACTACGCTACGCTATTTCAGCACGCTATTAAAATCTAGCGAATTTGCAACAACTAGCAACCTTGTACTACAATTAGCAATCATTTAGCAATATACCAATAAGATAACTACATGTGCTACATTAATTTAACTTCACTTTCAAACAAATTTATATTAACACTAAAATGAAATTATTTTATAATTATACTTTACAGGTTGTACCCACAAAAGGAATGGACGAAGATTTTCAAATAGGGATTGAAATTGTTCACGTATATACTATTGTCATATACTGATAAATTATTAAACGTTGTTAATCAAAGGATAAACAGGGGAAAATTACTGAAGAAATTTTTTAATATTAATTTTATTAAAATATATTATTATTTTCTTTAATTTTTAATGTAGCTAATTTAATTTAGATTTTTTATTCTTTCGTCATTGCATTTACAAATTATTATAATTTAAAAGATAAACAATATAAATGTATTATTATGACAAAACTAAATGTGTAGAATGCAATTTGCTGTGTTGACAAGGTGACAGCGGTTCAATTACCAGTCAGACATTTAATAAATTATAACCTACTTATTTCAAATACGCATATTATTGCCTTTATTTTTTCGTAGCATAACTGAATTATTATCATAACTATAAGATTTCTGTTATGATTAATTTTCGTTTACATAGTTTGACTTTAGACATCCTTTTTTTTATTAATATGTGAGATTAATTGTTGAATTTTTAACAGCACTCTTTTTGTTTTCTTCATTTACTATATATTGTTAATTATGTTAAAAATATATATTGCTAAAAATAAACGAGTTAATTTTTAGAGTTATTACTAAGTACCTCGCGTTATATTTTGAACTAATTTTAATTTCCACGAGTTAAATATTTAAGTCATTAAGGGCATATTGGTAAATTAATACCAGCCCTTTTTAGTTAAATTCTTATTTAATTACTTGAAGTTTCAAATTCTTTTTAGTTGTCCTAATATTCTTTCCAAGCTGCTACAATTGTGGTAGATTTTAAATTACATCTCCCAATTATACAAACGTTATGAAATGTATGTTTATGTAAACATGTGTATATGTTGAAATATATGTAAGATAAGAGTTTTTTTTTGACGGCACAAAATAAAGTGCACTGAGCAATTACCTCAAAATTAGGACGAAAGACGTGGTTCGAATGCGCGAATAAAAGTCACCTATGTTAATTGTAGTACGCCTTTTCGTGGTAAAAGTCCTCATTTTCTTTTTGTTCCATTCTAATACTCTAAGTACTTCAACGATAAGTTCATTATGTAATCGGAAACGTATTAGTATTTCAGCATTATTGTTTACAAATATAATTAGTTATAAATATTCTGTTTAGAAATAGGAGTCATATACAAAGGACTTAACCCCTACATTAATTGTTAAGAAATAGAGTCCTTATGTAAACATAGTATTGTATTACCATTGCCTAAATAGAAACATCATGTAAACAAAGCGCACTTTGGCGACAGAAGATAAGCTTCGAAAAGGAGAAGCAGCAGTGGTACAGTATAGTTTTGGTTCGCTAATATTAGCTTAGGTTTGTTTACCTAAAAATGTTAAAAAAATTTAATTCGTGTAGCATGTTGATCATTTTAACAACGAATATAAAATTAACTGTGGCAACGTACAGTGTTTGCTGGTATATAAGAATGTTGTAACGTTTTATTTGTGATACAACTGGACCAGACCTTACTTTGCATTAACTTTCTTAGCTTGTGGACAAGGGTTTTATCAATTCCATATTTTACATTAGATGGTATTATTTTCGATCTTTTTATTTTTATTGAATTATTTAAATCTATTCAATTTGTAATTCACTCAATTGGGAGAGAAAGAAATAGGTACTTTTTTATATCATTGCAGGCTTATTAAGTTTTATAATATTTGGTGATTATGAGCAACCACTTTAAAGACTGGATACAACATTAGTCTATACTAGTCAAAGTTAATAGATGGCGTTATTTTCTGTCATCGATTTTCAGTTGGGAAGTTGTGGGATATTTTTCAAACGAGGTGTGCGTCACCAAGCGTTTTCAAATTTCAAGATTAACATTAGAAATGGATAAAAGTCAGAGAATAAGCATTCGGAATTTTTGTCTGATTTTTAATCAACTTGTGGGGTTGTATACTTTTTGATTTTTAATGATATTGGGCAGTTATGATGGATCTATTTTCTGAACGTTACGCTAGTAGGGTAGAGCATGCACAGTAGGGAGATTACTTTCGAGATGATGAATCGAGAAAGGCTGACTTGTGGAGTTCATAGCAATAGAACAGAGCCCATTTTTGCCAGCTCGCGAATATAAGTAATTAGATTAAAAATTTACTGCTGATAAGCCCAAATTTTGGGGTAAAGTTGTCCCAATTTGTTTTTGCGGATTGTTAGGGGATAACGGTGTGGACACCACATTTGGAAGTTTGATTTTCTTTGGAATTATAGTTTTCAAGGCCATTGTTTCGGATTTGTCATATGGTGTAATAGTGGCTTCGTCTAGGGTGTATTTAAAAATTTCGTTCGATACTGAAATTTAATAACATCGCAGCAGCAACAAGACAGAAAAGGAAAAACCAGCTATTTATTTAGTTGGTTTTTTCGGTCTAACTTTTTTTGGGCTATACTTTTTGTACCTTAGGATTGTACTTTTCCTCTGAATATTTCCCCGTTTGGGGGAGTGGTGGTGGATACGTCAAACTTGGAGGATAGGTTATATCGTGGATTGTATGGTATGGGGAACACAGGACAAATGGATTTTTAATTAACTGTCGGAGTCACAAGACACTTTGTTACGTTGAGCATGACAGCTGCCAGGTCGTAGAAAATTGGGATAATCAAGTTGGTAACAGGAACTAGATATTTTTGTACTTGATATTTTGGTAATTGATAATTTTGATAAATTGTTTTTTGGTCTATACATTTCTAAATTTATAATTAAATTGTAAATTAATTATTGGATGGTAGTAGATTTAGGGCTAATAAGAATTTACTTATAGGTCGCTAATTATCTAAAAATTACCCAGTAAATTATATTGGTTATAGATTTGTGCATCTTTAGAAATTTTACATTATAAATTTAGCGCCATAAATCTACATTATAATGTCATGAACGATAACAGCTGTCAAATACATAATTATGACCTCCTAGTGGCCGAAATTATCGAAAAATTTAAAACTAATCATTTTTACTTATTTAAAAATAACATACAATGATGATCCGTACCTCAATATGTTCGTAAATTAATGAGGAATGTAATGGTACGTTGTAACTTAAGGAAAAAATTTTAACGATGTACTTTAAAGTAACTATCACCGAAATCTAATATCTGCCAACTCAAAAATTTTACTTTCGAGTTTGTTTCATAAGAAGAATACTGACCAGAGACTTGTATTATTTCTCAATTAACCACTGCAATTTATATAGCGTGCATCTCTAAAATATTGATCAAATTAACCAATATTATAACAAAGTTATAGCTAAAATATTAAGAAAAAGTTAAATCTATTAAACTTATGTCAGAGTAACGTAGTATAGACTATCTTAGAATCTGTGTGCTGGATTTGATACACTATTCGAAAAACAAACGCACACAAATTCCAAGTTTGATGTGAACTATAGATGGTCAATGCGTACTCAAACTGTTATTTTGAAACATGTTTTTTATTGCATAAGTATTACATTATTAAAGTTTAAAAAGTATTTAAAGTTGAGTTAAACTTTTATATGTATATTTCTTCATATTCAATTTTGTATGTTGAATAAATATGCATTCAGATATTCATCACTTTTATTTCTTTACCTATACTCGTAAATAAATCTTCATTTGACTAAAATCGGTTGAGTATAAAGTATACATAGGAGTATACTCATTCATATATAACGATGAGGCGTAGGCGTTTTTCTGGAGGGGGGGGGGGTATATTGATTGATATTAAAAGCAACATCTAACTGTTGCGAATTTGTTTCCCCTCCAAAAATATTTTCCTGCATATATCATTGACAATAGCTATTGTTAAAAATAATAACACAAATAAAGATTTGGCATCTGTATATAATTTCATAAAGCGCCTTATTTAAAGCAGTCAATATAGAACAAGATAAAATAGTACAAAAAAATCTATAAACTATTTTTAAAATGTAAAAAATTTACAAAGAATCTCATTTGGTTTCAAAAGCTGACAGCATCAGGAATAATATTATGAATAACGTTGTTTACAGTGTATATTACACTTAAATTCTAAGTACATATAGAAGATACTGAATTCATATTGTATGTACAGTGGAGCCTCGATGATTAAAACATTGATTAACCGGAACATCATTTATCCAATCACGTAATTTTCAATTGAGATACGCAAGAAGTATGAAACAATTCATGTGATAAAAATTCTCCACCATAATCAATTGTTTAAAAGCGACGCGATAAATCAGAATGACTCGGCAAAAAGATATAAAATCGCGCGTTCGATGTATTTAACTATTCGCTCTGGGACGGCTTGTTACAAGGATCATCATCGAATTCCCCCTCGCCATTCAAATTTGAACAACACTCAAATTTGAATAAAATTTTGACCGAACAGTTTGAAACAAAATGGATAAAAATTTAGACAAAATTTGAACGCAGTGCGGAAAGAATTCACATAAAAATGTGTACAAAATTTCCGCGCGATTTAGAGAAAATTTGGATAAACTTTGGACAAATTTGGACATAATTTGGGAAAAA
Source organism: Adranes taylori (assembly GCA_009867245.2). Lineage (NCBI taxonomy): Eukaryota > Metazoa > Arthropoda > Insecta > Coleoptera > Staphylinidae > Adranes > Adranes taylori. Next base: position 6,021 of record WYDF02324986.1, on the reverse strand, counting down.
TTTCGAGAAAATATGAATAAGATTTTATCGCTCGTTCTCTCTAGTTAGCTATTCTTGCTGCAAAGATTATCACGCAAATTCCCATTAATCAAAATTTGAATAAAATGGAGAAAATCTGAAAAGAAAAAAAATGGACAAACTGTGTACCAAACTTAAACAAAATTTGATAAGAAATTGGATAACAATTTGGACAAAATTTTGACCAGACTTGGCGTAATTTTGGATACGAAGTAGATGTAAACTCGAAGTCACTTCTTCCTTTTAAAACCGTGTTCAAAAAATACTACTTTGCATCTTTTGTACTATTTTCAAAGTTGTAAAAATCTCTACAAAGTTTGTACACAATTTGGTTAAAATTTAAACAGAATTTGTAAAGGATTTGGAGAGAATTTCAACATTGGTTAAAGAAAATTCGGATAAATATTTGGACAAATTTTGTCAGAATTCAGACGCGATTCAGACGGGACAAAACTTTGACTAAATTTGGATAGATTTTAGAAAAAATTTGGAAAAAATTACGAATTACGATCACTGTTATCACCTGTTCGGACGTGAGGGCTTGCAACAAAGATGACTACACAAATTTGATTAAATTGTAAACTAAACAGAAATTTGAACAAAATGTGGACAAAATTTGAACAACATTTGAATCAATTTTGAACAAAGTTTAGAGAAAATTGTGGTAAAAATTTCTAAAACATTCGGGGAAAATTTAGACGAGATTTGGACAAACTCGAACTAAATTTAAGTAGATTTTTGACAAATTTAGAATAATTAAAAAAAACTCGACCGTTTGCCGCGCTTAACTGATCGGCTCGTGAGGGTTTGCCACAAGGATTACCACACAAATGTGAACAAAAGTTTAACAAAATTTAAACATGGACAACATTTCGACAAGATTTGAAGAAATCTTTGAGAAAATTCGTATAAAAATTTGGATATTTTGTCAGAATCCAGACGAGATTCAGACAAAATTTAGACGGAACAAAACTCGGACTAAATTTGTATAAATTCTAAAAAAATTGAAAAAAATTTAAACAAAATTTGAACAAGATTTGGACCAAATTTGAACAAAGTTTAGAGAAAATTCTGGAAACATTTGGACAAAACTCAGACTAAATTTGAATCAATTTTTGACTAATTTAGAACAGTTTTAGAAAAATTAGAGCGATTGCCGTATTTAACTGATCGACCCACAAGGATCATCACAAAAATGCGAACAAAAGTTAAAAACAAATTAAACAAAATTTGGTCGCAATTTAAATTAAACTTGGGGAAAATTTAGACAAACCTTTGAACAATTTGGAGATGTGGACTTTACAATATTCGGATATATTTAAAATATGTAATTTCGACAAAATTTGCACCGCATTGGAACAAAGTTGGTGAAAACATGGATACAATTTAAACAAAACATGGACAACATTTCTAAAATCTACCCGAATTTAGTCAGAGTTTTGTCCCGTCTGAATTTTGTTTGAATCGCGTCTGAATTCTGACTAAATTTGTCCAAATTTTCTTTAACCAATGTTGAAATTTTCTCCAAATCTTTTAGAAATTTTGACCAAATTGTGTACAAACTTCGTAGAGATTTTTACAACTTTGAAAATAGTACAAAAGATGCAAAGTAGTATTTGTTGAACACAGATTTTAAAAGGAACAAGGAACAGTTTACATCTACTTCGTATCCAAGATTACGCCAAGCCTGGTCAAAATTTTGTTCAAATTGTTATCTGATTTCTTATGAAATTTTGTTTAAGTTTGGTAGACAGTTTATCCAATTTTGTCCAAATTTTGACTAATGGGAATTTGCGTGATGATCTTTGCAGCAAGAATAGCTAACTAGAGAGAACGAGCGATAAAACTCTCATGTAAATGGGGCATAAAAATCACTAAACGATCCTTGTCGAGAAATAGTAGTCTGCGTGATTTTAAAATGAAGCAAGAGAATTTTATAAATCAGCGTTCAGAAGTCGGAGATGTACAAGGTAATGTTTGTGTCCAAATCTTGTTTGTGTCCACATTCAAATCTTGGTCCAAAATGTTTTGGTCCAAATCTTGTTTAAACCAAATCAAAGTTTAGAGAAAATTCTGGTTAAAATTTGGAAAACATTCGGTCAAAATTTAGACGAGATTCGAACAAAACTCGGACTAAATTTGGATAGATTTTTGACAAATTTAGAAAAACATGACCGTTTTCCATATTTAAATGATCAGCCCGTGAGGGATTGCCAAAAGGATCACCATAAAAGTGAACAAAAGTTTAACAAACCTTAAACAACATTTATTCAAAATGTAGATAAAATCCGAAAAAAATTTAGACAAAATTCGAACAAAAACAGGGATAAAAATTTGAAGATGTGAATAATTAGATAAAATTTGGATGAATTTATAACAATTAAACTCAATTTAGGCAAAATTTGCACTACATTGGAACGAGATTTGATAAAAATTTAAACAACACATGGACAAAATTCCGAATTAAATGCGGATAAATTTTAGAAAAATTTTTTAGCAAACATGGCCCGTTTGCTGTAGTTAACTATTCAACCAGTATGGTCTTACCACAATCATCACCACTTAAATTGGAACAAAATGTGAAAACATTTGCATAAAACAAAAACTTTAGATAAAATGTAGTCAACATTTGGACAGAATTTGAACAAAATATGGACAAATGTTAAAAGAGATTTAGGTAAAATAGGAACAAAATTTGGACAAAATGTTGAACAACAACATATGGAAAGTATGAACAATTTTTGGAGAAAATTTGGCTAAAAAATTATAGAAAAGTAGGACAACATTATGACACAATTTGTAGGAAATTTGGAAAAAAATTCGTACTAAATTTTGATACATTGTGGGAACAATTTGGAAAAGTTTTCGAAAAAAATCTCCCGTTCGATGTATTCAACTGTTCGGCACGTGATGGGGTTTGACTCGAACTCGGAGTAACTTGGATTTTTTAAAAATTGGAAATTATTTCAAAAATTTAAAAAAAAAATCGCCTATTCGCTAAATTTAATTGTATTTTCTCCTATAGGATCCAAGCCTCGAGAGCTTACCAGGAGAATCATCACTAAAATTTGATTAAAATATAGACAAGATTTGGACACAATTTAGACTAGTTTTGGACAAAACTTGAACAGTTTGGAAAAAATTCAGACAAAAATTAGGAAAAAATTTGAACGAGACTTGTACAAACTATGGATAAATTAAAAAAATTGGATAAATTTAAAAAATATATTAGAAATAATTTATACAGAATATGAACAAAGACTAGACAAAATTTAGGTAGAACTTGGACAAAATTTGAACACAGTTTGAACAAAAATTCGGATAAAAATTTGGACAAAACGTGGAAAAAATTTGGAAGACTTTCAGAAAAAACTTGCGCAAAATTCCGATAAATAAAAAAAATTGAACGTAATTGAATGAAAAAATTTAGACAAAATTTGTATAAAATATCTGAAAAGCCCGATTATCTGAACTCCCTCGGCTCTAAACTGTTCGGATAATCGACGTTCCACTGTATTTAATTTAAAAAGTATCTGGCAGCTCATTTATTATTTAAAATAGACAATGAACAAATAAATGGTCCCCATGCCGCCCAGCTCACATACAGAGCCGTGCTGTAATGTAAGGTACCAAAGTATGCACGCGTTTATTAGGCGTTGCAAACTAAATAAACAGAACCGTTTAGCTTATATTAAATTCTAATAGCAGCACCAAATGTTCTTCATTTAACAAACCAGATCCGGGATCTGTTTCCTTCCTTTTATTTTGTTTTTAACGACTAGATGATGACAATCTCTATGTATATATTTGTTTGTACAATAAATAAATATTGATGATGATGATGATGATGATGATGATGATGATGATGATGATGATGATGACGATGATGTACTAATAATGTGAAGTGTAGACGATGATTATATCAATAATGGGAATAAAAAATAAATGGCAAATTAAAAAAATTATAATAATAATAAACAAACAGCATTTCGAGTTTTGGATTTCGTTAACCAGGCAAAAGAGTTGCGAGCAAAATGATGAGAATGGTGAGCACGACAGCCAAGCAGATAATAATCAGGATCTTTTTCTGTAAATAGAACAAAAAGAAAAGAAACAAATTAATAAATGGCACTACTTTGAACTTAAAAAATGTTTTAAGTAAAAATGCTACTTCAAATTACTTCATTAAATGCAACTCCCGTCGCGAAATTCAAATCTTGTTGTTTGAGGTTATGTTTTATTTAAATATGACACAATATTGGTTCTATATTGTGTAATTGTTTCGCAATTCAAGATGGCCGACCCAATCAGCTGATAGATGTAAACAGAAAACCACGTCGTCGATTGTTTCGAAACAACAACCCCGCGCCCCCAACATTGGCGCAAATTGAATTCAAATTTTTAACGGTTCTTAAAAAAATATTGGATGCAATCAGCTGATAATATACATAAAAGAAAAAGCGGTTGATTTATTTGTAAACAAAAACCACGCAGTCGAGTTGTTTGTAAACAAAAAGCACGTGGTGAAAACCCGCTCACAAGATTGGCGCGAAAATTTTAAATTCAAATTTCTAAAGGCTTTTATAAAAATGTATGATACAATATTGGTTAGATAGCCTTATTGTTACGTAATTCAAGATGGCCACTGGTCACTTGAAACAAGGATATCCGACAATATACGAGGGGCGACAAAACAGTTTAATAATAAGAAAATCTCCGCCGAATGTCAATTATTACGAAACCTATAATATAAATAAATATAACTAATAAATTCAAAAACTGGCTCGTTAATAGATAAGGATGTTTGACCGATTTGTATCTTCCCGCTTTATATTTGGCAGTAAAGATACACAAGGCTATTTTTATTCCATTGCCTATGCATACTATTGCGATTGCAACCATTTAGACTATAGATCATAATTATTAAAACACATGTCTCAGAAAGATGAAACAAAAACAATTATGTTGGTAATAACCTAAGCTAAAAAATTGGTTCTCTAAAAATTTTTGTCTACATTTTACTACTGTACTATAACACCAAAAGAAAGATGTTAAATAAATTCACTTTCTTTAAACTTTTTAATATATCTTTTTACAAAAATAAATAAATAAGATATATTCCTTTTCTTTTACCCTATAATACATCGCGACTAAGCACACGCGAATAGCTCGCGGCTATTAGCTTTCAGATATCTGAGGGGAGTGAAGAAGAAATTCTACCGCGACTAGTGGTTTTGAAGTCAGGAGAAATGTGAAGAAATAACTTAAGACTCCAATTGTTAGAGAGAGCACATCGAACAATACTTTTTAAATGGGCGTCAATAAGTAAGAGAGGGATGAAGTAAGCTTTAGGTACACCATAGATTGCAACATAATTGATGCAATCTTTATATAATCAAAGATTTTTCCAAGCTCTCTCTCATTATCTTCAGATTTTTCCTACAGTTCAGCATGCATAATTTTATCGTTCATTTTTATTGTGAAAAATGTGAATGAAATATGATATATAAGTTGAAATTATATTACTAGGTACTTGATAGAAAACTTTGACACCTCTAACATTTATCTAATTTGATTTAAATAAGCAATTAAGATTCGAGTGAATAAACAATTATTATTTTTACTTTAAATAAATAAATTGATTTTGATTTGACAAATAAATTCTAACTAATATAACAATTTGTCAATTGAGATTACGCTAACAAAATATGAATTTTATGTTGAGGTCATTACTTGATTTTTATTGCTATGTTTTCCAAAAAATATTTTAATCTAACTTAGCCTCCGATTATACGTTTTAATTGGGTGGATGTCTATTTTTGTACACTTCATGAACTATACTTGCTTTCTTCTTCTTCTTCTTCTTCTTCTTGTACAGCCTATTTATATCCACTGTTGGATGTAGGCCTCCCCTTTTCTTCTCCACTCTTCCCGATCAATTGCCACTTGTTGCCACGTATGTCCTGCTATTCTTTTTATGTCGTTTGTCCATCGCTCCGGTGG
>WYDF02324975.1:0-14225 GCA_009867245.2 Adranes taylori | reverse complement strand
GTATCTGGGTTTTATGCTAACGCCAAGCGGATCGTGTAATGAGCATATAAGGATGGTAGTAGCGAAAGCAAGGGGAACTATGGAACAAATGAGGCTAGTGTGGGAAAGGACGTTTGGTGAATCAGTAAGGATGGGGTTGAGGATTATGGATGCTTTTGTGAGGAGTATAATGATGTATGGTGCTGAAATATGGGGATGAAAGAAATGATGAATGAGGGAGTGTCTGCATATGATATGTGTAAAGAATATTAGGGGAAGAAAAATCTAAGTGTGGTCGGTGAGAGAAAGAGAAATGATAGAAGCAGTGCAAGCGCGGTGCATTAAGAAAATAATTTGTCTAGACAGGTCCACACCTTATGACATTGTACTTTAAGAAACGGGGAGAAATAAATGTTGGATAACTGGAGGGAAAAAGTTGGTTACGTTTGAAGGGAAGGTATGGATGCATGGTGATAGGAGATTGGTGAAGGATATATATTTAGAGGGAATGAAAGGAGGGTGTAAGAATGCGTGGATAGATGATAGGAGAAAGATGTGTGAAAGAATTGGATGGTCGATGAGTAGATGGGGAGATAGAACAGTGGAAAGGCAGGACATGGTAAATGAGATAGTAGAGAGAATGGTACATGTGGATATACAAGAGAGGTTGTAAAGAATAAGAGGAAGTATGTACAATAAGAAGTATGAATGGATTAAGGTGGATGAAGGGATGTCTGAATATTTGAAATCTGGTTTGGAAATGGGTGAGAAAAAGGTGATTGCGAGATTCAGGTGTGGTAGTGAAGAGCGTGGCAATAAATTTTGGATGAGTGTTAAAGAGAGGGAGAGAGTGTAAAATTTGTGGACGAGGTGACAAAACATGGTTGCACAGGTTAAGGTAATGTGGTGGGTGGGAGTGGAATGAAGGGGAAAGGTTGATGGGGGAGAATTGGAGGATAAGTTTGGGACCGGATGGAAGAGGTATTGACATTATGAAAAAGATATTGAGAGAGATTGTGAAGAGAAAGGGAGGTTAATAAGAGAAGGAATTTTTATGAAGGGGTGATAGTGAAGTTTGATATAATGGGGATATTCAGTGAATAATAGGATGGAATATTCTTGAGACTCGTTATCCTTTTTCTGTAGGGGTATAAATTTTGATTAAGTGAATATATAATTTTAATTATAGATTCAATGATTAGTATACGATTTTCATTTATAATAATATTGTGTACTAAGAAATGGATTTAAATTAACTTCAGTTACAGAAAATTATTGTATATATCTATTATGCCAAATAAAGGTTCATTTATTTATTTATATTTATATACCAACTAATTATTAAAATAATTAGCGTTGCGTAAATACTGGCAGCTAGCAGATCTTTTCCTGCTCATCGATATGAAATGAAAGGCAGTGTACTCCATTTTTTAAAATTTATAAATTTAACAAAGAAAAATACTTATGAGTGTAAAGCGTATAATCTATTAGGAGGAGCTGTTCTCTCAAGCAACTAATGTTGTGAAATGGTTCGAAAATTTCAAAGCTGTTTTAAAGCTTGTCTTATAACGATTGTATAACAACAAAATAATGTTATTCAACTACATATCAACTGGGAGTAGAATATGACATTCATAAAATCAGTAGTGTGAGAGAAGCTTACTGTCCATGGTCCATGAATCATAAATAATAATAACGCATGAAACTAATCAAATACCCAATTGTTTCTCTTCTGAAAATGTTTTCCAATCATTCGCGTCATTGATGAGCAACTCACTAACATCTCGTTGCGTAGCACGAGCAAGTTTCATTTGGATCACTTTTCGTCTCTCCATCCATTTTTGATAGTTGTTCAATCTTGGATCGCCAATCTGGCCACGTGATCTTGACTTGCATTTACATATCTTATTGCAAGGAGAACAAATATTGCTATTAAAATCGCTAAAAAATGGATAAGTATTGAAAGACATTTTTTTCTTGATGAATTTGACAATGTCAGTAAATGGGTACATCAATGAATTAAACTATTTATTTATCTCAATTTGACGCTACACAATTCAACTTTCATTTGGAAAGACATGTTTTAATATTCCTTTGAAACTAATAAAAACATATTTATTTATTTATTTTTTGTTGTACGAAGTGTGGCGAACTATCAAATGCGACGACTGTTCGGTCACGCAAGTGTTAGACTTGTAGTCTACAAGTCTAATCACTCCTTGTTGGGATTTTTATCTACATTAAGAATTTCGCAAATTTTCAAGAATATGTCGTCCTTTTCAGCTATAGACTGGTATTTGGTTTGAGTGGACTTGTTAGTAGGTACTGGTAATGAGTAGATTACTCGCAATGTGTGCTGTGCTATAGCATTCGCTTCAAGACCAAGAGAAGTCTGGAAAAACGTTCGTCGTAATGGTCAACTGTAAAGAGTTTTGGTTTTGGTTAACTGACAAAAAATTAGTTTTCTCTGATATGTTACTACATAACTTCAGCAAATCAGAAATTGAAAATTTGATAAAAAAAACTAATTAAATGTTCTTTGCTCTAAAGTTTGAAATCTTGAAATTTACAAATATTATAAATAATAGATTTTTATTGAAAATTTCACACTTCTATTTTTTCACATGCAACAACTATCTAATATAAATTGTAAAAAACAATTCGTTTCTTGCGTCAACGTCAAAGTGAAATTTCTTTGAAAATGTAGCTTCAAGTAACAAAATTTTCGTTTATAAGATGTCTCTTACTGAATCAGTGATTGATGAGATTCAATCAGATGAACCTGCAGTTGTATCAACGATACTCGAAAGTGATCTTGAAAATGCACATGAGGGCGTCAAAACTATTCATGATTTAACATTCGACGCAGATGTGGAAGAATCACCAATTGATATTCATTTACCAAATACAACAAAATTAAAACTGCCTCCGATGGAATGGCATCATATTGATTTACCACCCAAGAAAGTTAAATGTACTAACACAGGACATACTTGTAAGTTTTTATTGCACATTACGCTACAAATATTTTTTTATGATTTTCATCAAACACAAATATTATATTTTAGTGATAGCATTTAATTTTAAACTTGGTATATTATTTATTAAGTAATTTACAGCGCTAAATGGCTTCAGGAACGTCCTTACCTCTCAGGCGGCCCATTTCTCGGCAATTACGTATTCTCTCAACTACATTTTCATTGGGGCGCGAACGATATGGAAGGTAGTGAACATAGTTTTAGTGGCAGTAAGTTACCACTCGAAATGCACGCTGTGTTCTTTAAGAGTTCATATCTTAACCAAGAGACCGCGCTTAGGAAAAAAGATGGAATGTGTGTCGTTGCCTATCTTTTTCAGGTAAAATAGTTTCTGCGATTAATATACCAATGAATACAAAAAATAAGGGATCTTTTAAGGTGCGTTAAAGTTGTGAATCCAATTTTAGTTACAAGATGAAATTAACTCAGGTATCAAAATCCTAAATGACGCCACTTATGCGATCCGACGTGCTCATTCATCGGCACGACTAGCGAATGATCCGTTGACGAAATTTATAAAACCATTTCAGGATGATTATTTTCTTTATCTCGGTACAGTAAAAACATCAGCACATGCTCATTACATTTTGTGGATCATTGCTAGAGAACCATTAGGAATTTGTCATGAGCAGATTGAAACTTTCAGGTATATAAAACACTTAATAGAATAAAAACACTGTTCAGAAAAGGAAAATACGCATCATATCCGTTATATGCTGTTGTATATTATATTTCAGTATATCAATATACAGTGCGGGTCTATGAAGTGCTTCCCTTTGAACAAAAAATATATTTTTTTAAATAACTTCTTTTGTATTAAATTGAAGTAAATAAAAGTTGACAGAGTTATAAAACACTAAGGAAACTTTAGAAGAGTTTTAAGAAGAAGAGTTGTATAAGAAGCAGAGATGTAAGTAAGAAGAGATGTTGCAAAGAATGTTTTCGTGGCACAGTGATCGACTGTATCCTAATCAACTATTGAATTGATTGTCTATTTCACTGATTGAGCATTAAATTATTAGACAAGTTACTAGTCACAATCAACAGGAGATCACCCTTTGTTTGATGTAGTGTATAGTAAAGATTTTGACTTTACTTTCAATATATGAAAGAACTAGGAATTGCAGTCAACGATTTTTTTCAACTTGTTGCAGATCTCTACTAGATAAAAATGATATGCCACTTATACGAAATTTCCGTGAAGTATTTCCACTACACGATAGGCCTGTGTACCATATCAATCCATCAGCCAATACAAATGCTACGCTCCTTTTGCCGCAAAAATGTGCTGATATTAAACTTAGTGAACGGCCACAACAGGTATATAATTCAGTTACAGTCTGTGTGTATTTATCTTAATAAATACTAATTTTATTTCATTGAAGACGAGTAAATATCCTCGTCTATCGACCGAATACACCAGTCCAGCAATATTCACTGCACAGACGACTGGTTCGGAAAATCCTCCTACAACTTTACGTCGTCCATATTCACCAAAAATTCCTATTCGAATAAACTATTCAAAATGCAATCATAAAACAGAGTCTACTCCATCAATTTCACGAAAACAGGATATTAATAAAATGGAATCATCTCCAGGTGAATCAAAACAAAAAAATATTAGCGATAAACTGTCTACATAAAAACAATATTTTTTCATAACGTGAATTATGAGTGCCATAAAATATGTAAATGAGTATCAATTTTAAATTTAGTATCGAAATATATCAAATATATTTTATATTTACATTTTTTTCGTACATTTTAACATTCTTAACTCTACAATTTTATTATCCGTAATTATTGCAACAATGCTCTGTCTAACGTCAGATAAAATATAGTACATTATGTCTAAAGCTGTATTCTTTTGTGCTGATAAATAATCCGTTAAACTGAATGAACTAATCGTTCTAAAATTTCCAATCTGTAATCAGTTTGTACTGTTAGTGGCGGAAGTGAAAATTTGTCACGATCAGTTCAGTTCGTTCAGTTTAATCACTTAAATCGTTTCAAAAGAGTACGGCATATGCGTACGTCCGTGAATGTCATATGTATACTCGTATATCGTGACATAAACCATTCGAAGGTAAAATAGTAACTTCGCTAATGAAGCATTGATAGACCCTATGCCTCTGTTACAAAATATAGTATGCCAGAATACACTGTCTCAAAATTTGTCTATACACTATTCTTAAATAGCTTACTTAGATGCTTTCATTAAAGGTCAATAGTTAAATCAAAACCATCAAATAAATTTATAGTATAAATTTATAATACAATCACATTTTAATTGCTAAGAAATAAAAATCAATCTAAACATGTTGAACGGTTAAAACAAATCACTTAAACACATATTTAACCACATTTTGTGACGATTTAACAATTCTGAATCATTCAGCTTCCATTCAATTATATATTGAATTTTTTTATAAAAATTTTTCTCGAATTCGTATACATTTAAATGCAATGTCGACATTTTTAAATCATTTATTAAAGTACTATTATTTACTTTCATTGTACTTAAACTACATTGTAAAATATTAGAATCAGTAGGTACGTTAATATTATTATGATTAATTTGAACACGTATAGTTTGATTTATATTATAAATTTCGAAAAAAGTTTTATATAAATGATAAATTACAAAGCGATGATGATACCAAACAGACTCGTGTCCCGGATAATGCTGATGTAATACCGATAATATTGTAAATAATTCAGTTATTAATAAACTAATAAATTGGTAATAAAAATTATTTCTATTTGGTAATTTTGTTTCCAATATCGATCTTAAATAGGCGTAATCAAAATTATCAACAGTTTTTATATAATTCTGTGGTAACAATAAACGTTCTTTAAATAAACAAATTAAATATTGCCTGTAATGAAATCCTGTATGTTCTGAAACATGATTACATATCCATTTCTCAGAAAAGTCTAGTTCAGACCTAAGGAAATCATCACTTACACTGTTTAACACATGTTCAAAACACCAAATTCTATGATTCCACGCATGATAATTATTTGGTGTATTTCTTATCGCCACATGTAATACATTAAATTCATTTGAAACACAATTCAGATTTATTACATTTAAACCGCGTTTATCTTTTAAAATCCATCTTCGAAATGCATAAGCGTCGGCACATTTACTTTTAAAACTTAACACTAAATTACATAATCTTAGTTCAACATCCAGACAAATTTGATCTTTACTCAACAATGTCCTTTTTATATTCCAAAATGTTGTTACATCCGGTTGGATAAGCAAAGCTCCAGTTAGATAACAATTTATTTCCTTTCTCAACTTTTTGTTTGATAGAATTTTGTTTTGGGCATATTTAAAAATGTTATTTATACACCAACTTTCGACTCCTAAATTGTTCTCTATGCACTGTACTGGTGATTTATTAGTTTCGGCTTGTAATTCATCCGTTGGTATAATACTAAATTCAGTTCTAAAGAATTGCAAAAATTTACAATTAACAAATACTTGACATTAAGGCTAGAAAAATCTTACAAATGTGGATTCTCGTTGATTATGTATTGAAGAGTAAAAATTATTTTTTCCCATAAATCATCGTCTGTTGACATTTTTTTTTAATGTTTTTTGAAAGTAAATTAGTGTTTGTTGTTTATACTTCGCAATTTTTACATTTTGATCACATTTTTGATCATATTCTATAAATTTAATTGAATACCACAGATGCAGCTATTCGTAAGAGTATTCAATAAAATCTCTTCTTCTTGCCTTCGTCTCCGGCGCAATTCCCAGTCCTTCATTTCTAAGTTCGTCCAAGTAAGAAAAAGGAAATAATAATAGATATGAAATATTAGTAAGGAAATAATTATTTGCCAAATAAATTTATTTTCTAAAAATTTATAATTTCAGTAATTGCCCACTTTCTCACTCTTCTCTCTTTCTTTCTCTCAATTTTATATACATCTTATAAATTATTATGACTTATCTTTCATATACCATATACATATGCAATACGTATAGGCTATGAAAGATATAGGACTCATGTTTTGATAATTTTTTCTGTTTTATCTTAGTACGTCTCTTGTATTCATATCACCGCAATACTTTCAAAGAGAATTTAGGAACAATTGAGAATGCATAAGGGACAATTGACCGCAAAAAATCTTCTTGTTCAAAAATTTTTAAAAAGTCGTATTATGGTTGTATATACGGATGTGTGTTCGAGAAGTGCTCCCAACCTAATGGACCGATTTGGATGAAATTTAGTATGCAAGTGCACACGATTGTTCCGCCAAAACAATTTTTTCTAAATTTTTAATTTTTTCATTTTTGATTTTTCTAAATTCAATATTGCGGAAATGCGCTATTCTTTTCAGAAAAAAATCAGCTTTTAAACTATGAGGCTGAAATTTTGCGCACATACGTACCTCATACGTAGACTAAAAAGTCGCATGCCTCTGTGTTCTACAGAACGCGACGTTGCCCTGTCGAAAGTTTAAAAAAAATTCCAATATATCTCAGAAACTATAAAAGATAGGGCATTCGAATAAAGTTTATTTTATAGGGTACCTAAAGCCCCATTCGATTTTATTTGAAACATTTTTCGATATATTTTTATATCTCAGAAACTATAAAAGATAGGATATTCAAACAAATTTTATTGTACAGGCTGGCAATCTAAAGCTTATTTAATTTTATTCTAAAGATTTTTTTTAAAACCACATACTTACATGGTGTTTTTTGTTTTGCAAACTTTACGGCAATTTTTTTCGAAAACTATTGTAATTTTTTATTGTCGGTATCGAAAGATTCTTTAATATTTAAGCGAATGAGCTAGGTTACAAAAACGCACCATTGAACACTGAAGTAATTTTACGTTGAAAAAAATTACATTACGTTAAATAGCTCGGTTCCTATGAAAGTTGAAAAAATTAAACTTGAACATATGAACATATGTAAAACTATGGGCCCACAATTTTGCCAATATGAACAATTGAATATTGTGAATCGATTTGGAACAATAAAAAAAATTTCAAATCAATCAGGACTCGTAGGCAAATACGGGGAGAAAGTGAATCAAGAGCAGCCATAGGGCCGCGGCAAAGCGTACAGCGAAGCTATCCGCGCCGGAAGCAAGTACGAGAACCGGAGGATTCATGGATAGCTGATTTATAGGTTATGCTAGTTTTATTTAATTTACCCTGAACAACTATTGCGCTAATTGAATTTAATAGAAGAGTTATAAGGTGACTATCAAAAGTAAAAAAATCAACTTCTGTTTTATATAAAATATAGTAAAACGGTATGACTTCCAGTATATGAAATGTAGGTGGCAATCTCGTCCCTGAATTTTTAAGTTAACATACTATTACAACATAATTAATTAAAATTTATAGCGATTCACTACAGAATCTCAAACTATTTTGTTAGGTTCTATCCAGGTTTGTATAAATCTCACATTTATTGCTGATTTTCGTACAAACTATTTAATTTTAAGCATTTTACAAATATTCATCTAGATCACAGCCCGCAACCGCACTTTCAGATTGGCAAAAATGTTGAAATAAAGAGTACGTTAGAATTTAACACGTTATTTAAATACATTAAAATATAATTATAATATATATAGAAGTTAGTGATATTAAATGTAAGAACAGATGGGGTAGTGTGGTTGAGAATACGAGCTGTGTGATATATAGAAATTAGATACTTAAGCGGATGATTTATCATAATCTTGATCATCCCTTTGGTCTTCTTTGTTCATAATGGCAGTCCCTTTCAAATAACCTTCATTTTATTGTTTGTTTTTCATTGGAAACATTTATAAAAATTTATAATTTAATTGTAAAGTTTACAGCATCTGTATCTGAAAATGGAAAAATTGTAATAGCGTCCCTTATAAATGTGATTTAAATTTCAGTTTACTTAAATCTAAGAACTAAATTAAGTTACTCCTAAAACATGCATATTACTATAAAATAAACCATAAGTTAACGTAACTGTATCTGAGTATTTATTTTATAAATAAAAAAACCTGATCACAGAGGATGAAACATCATATGTATATAAAGAACAGTATTTGTTTGTGCATTAAACAGTAAAGAAACGAAATAACAAAGCAAAGATCTAATAAACTGCTTTATACACAAGACACCACATTTGGGGCCATTGTAATATAACGGTTCCAACAAGAGCACTTCACAATTGACTGACTGTCATGAGTACCTTTTTCCAAATTGAAATTCTGATATCCTTTAGGGGGTTTTCTGTGTTGTAGAATGATATTATAAGGAAACTCGTTGTATACTAACATTTATGTATAAATTTGTATGGAACTAATTAAATACAATTGTACTAATTTATATATAATTTTCTGAAAACTCAAAACTAGAAATTAAATTAAAAAAGAATATGGATGCAATTATTTTATTTATAAATATATTTGTTTTACAAAATAATTCATTTCTACACTTTGTTTTTGAATATCTTATAAAACAGAAAGTACGGTCTGATAGTCTTTATTTTGAGCCTTTCTTATTATTTTGTGAACTGTACTCTGTTTTTACTTTCTGCGATTTTTTCAATGTTGCTACCATTTGGTTCAGGTTCTGTCCTATAATTATGATTACTCAAATTCAACTGGTTCTAATTTGCATATTGTGTTTCATGTTATAGTAATACATTTATTTTGTCCACATTATTTCCATTACAGTACTTTCCTTCATTATGTTGAATACTGCACTTAACGAATACGAAATTGTACATTTTTCTTCTTCAAACATTTTTTTGAACACCATTATTATCCGTTACCGAAATGAAATCTACCGCCCGGCGCTTGCGCAAACTTTAACTGCAAACTCATTCCGGATCTAAAAAATATTGTATAAAAACAAATACATATGACGAAACACGTTTTCACATAAAAAAAACTATATTCTGATTTTACGAAAATTAATACAAATATGCTTCATAACACTATTACATAACATAAATGACACTATTTTTGGCATTGCCATTATTATCCGGTATTATAATTATAAAATTAATAATTCTTCATGGAACCCGCCATATCGTGAACCATCACGGATGATGGTAACGGACGAACTCTGAACATTTTTCAATCAGGCTGATATCTGTCATCCATCATAAAGCAGCTCCGAGACATTCGTGGTCATGAATGACGTTTCGAAGACAGTTACGATGAATAGGCAGGGATGATTAGAACCGCTCGAATGAGAAAAATGACAGTTGGTCATTATTGTTCACGATTATTCACTTATAATCATCCGCTCGAAATTTGCTTTAAAATGGTCTTAAGGGTACATATCAAATAAATAAGGAAGGAAACATGTTCATTCTTCATTTATTTCCGCACCATACATGTTAAAACATAATTTCTGGGCTGGTGGTACGGTTGAATAGCAATTTATTAGCAGGTAGTAGTTATTATAGTGCTATCTTGTTCAATGCACTTCAATGATTTAATGAGTCATTTGCTGACTAACAATATCGCCATATTTGCGCCGCGGTCTATCTATTGTTTGTCTCAAGGTTAAAATCAAGTCGTTTGGTGTGTGTGAAATGTTGCTTATTTGAATTAAATGTTAAACAAATGGTGTTAAAAATTAAGAGTAGATGTTTATTGCCTTAAATTTTACATCTTGTAATGGCAGATCCTCGTATAAAGACATTAAAAATCAAGACCGGCGTTGTTAAAAGGTTAAGCAAAGAGAAAACAGTCTACGAAAAAGAAGCAGACATTCAGCGAAATCGCGTTGAAAAATTGAAATCTGAAGGACGAGACGAATACGATATCAGAAAACAGGAGGAAGTTCTACAGGAATCACTTATGATGGTCCCTGACTGTCAAAGAAGATTAGTTAAAGCTTTTGATGAGTTAAAATCTATCTTGGAGACTGAAAAAGATCTAGAAGGGACTGAAGATTATAAAATAGCTATTGATATTTTAGAGGAAGCTAAGAAAGAACTCCCTCAAGCAACTGAACCGTAACTTTTTTCAATTTATACACTTTAAAATCATGGACTATTACGAATATAGTAGACAATTTGATTTAAATGCACAAAATTTAACAAACGTATATCCTTCAAATAATCAGCAACCTATTTATCAGCCAAATTATAATCAAACCATGCCTCCTGCAGTGGAAGGCTACCCACAAAATTATGTAGCTCCCTCCAATAATGATTATTATGTGCAACCATCCGTAGTTCCAACTGCATATGTAGAAGCTCCGCCCAATTATTATTACAATTATCCCCAAGCTAATTATAGCCATCAAGAACCCCATTATGATTTGACATTGCCAAAAATCGATTTTGATCCAAAATGTGATGATGAACTATGGATTGAAACTTGGCTATCACAAGTTGGTAAAATTAGATTGAATCTCGATTCAACTGTAACTGTAAATGAAGAAATCGAAGTAAAGAAACCACGTATTAAACCACAGAAAGGCTTAATGATCGGTGTAGCGAAAGGTTATTTAAAGAATTGGATCGCTTTAAATGAGCAATTACGCATGGAACATAATTTTTTAAAGGAAAATGCCAGTTCGCTGGGTACAGAGGAATGGCGATTGAAATTAAATGAGATTGGTGCTTTAAAATATAAATTATCGTTGATTACGAAAAATTTCGATCGACCCGAAGTGATACAATCATTGAGAATTAATATCAATAAGAGGAAGAAAAAACGAACGAGAAATAAGAAGAGCAAAAGTGATAGAAAAGATGAGTTAAAGGTGAGAATTCTTTTCCTATTTTAATTAAAAAAAAATCAAATATTTCTCATGCACTCCTTTTTATATACTTCTTAATAATATTCGTCGCTTTGCTTTTTAAGGTGTTTTTGTTTTGTTCATTTTATACGTTACACACTACCTTTTTCGTTCTGAAATCGGCCTATAATGAAAAGCACTTTTTCTTCATTCGTGGAATGTTATAAGTAAGTTTATGTGACTAACTAATGAATGTTGGCTTTATTCTTTTTTATTTGAGTTCGTCCAAAACATGATCCATTTTTGACATCTATTTTTCTTTTGTGTTTCTCCACTTTTCAACAAATGTAATATTTTTTCTCTAAATTTCCTCTTCACTAGTAGTTTCCTTCTTACTTAACAACATAGTAGTTGCCTTCTTACTTCACAAGGGTGATGGAGATGTGTTTCTTTGCTAGCTCTACGTTTCCATAAAGAATATGCCGAAATAAGATATTTGATATGATAAAGGTTTTAAGGTTCTATTTTATTTCAATTATTCTAGATAAAGTTGGAGAAACGTCAACTTCTTCATCGTGAAATCGATGAATGGCTCGATAGTATGAAAGACTCAGTCGAACGTGGTAAAATGGAAGAAAATCTAAAGAAAGATGCCGTCTGTGTTCTATTCGAAGTGACGCGAAAAAAAGCTTAAGCTCGAAAGCAATTATCATTGATCAGGGCTCTGTTGAAATTGCGACATACACGCGAGCATTTAGCGTTGCAACAAGGACAAGTAACATCTTCGGAGGATCGTACGGCGTTTAATAAAGCCGCGGATAAGTTGTCTGCAATATGGGAAAGTTCATCAGCAGTTTACAGTAAAGAAGAACAGGTATTTTTTCTGCTATTTTCAAATACTCGTTCGAACCGTTACTTTCAGACTTATGTATTCTATTAATTTTTGTTTTTGTTGTTATCTTAATAATTTTATGAAAAATTACTTTTGTTTAATTATTTTAAACAATGAGGTGCAATTTCTATATATTTTTTTATTGAAATAGGGATTAAGACTTATGCTCGAGCAGACAGGTGATGATAACCGTCAAGGTACTTTAGCCAAGGAAAGGAATATTGCTAGTAAATGGGAAAATGCATTATACGGTTCCAATTGGAAGGAAGTTAATCGTTACAATTGGGGATTATTAGCAGCAGAAACTAATTTTGAATCTTTTGTTGCCATTCGGTAAGGATTTCACAAAATTTTTGTCGTTTTATTTCCAAATTATTTATGATAAAATGATGTATAATTATCCAACTAAAAATTTTACTGTCTGTCTATATCATATGATAATAAATAATCATATGTTACCTAGTTTTCCAGTTGCTCATACTTCCTTTTTCATTTAATTTTTCTCTTAAACTAGAAAAATTTTACATATTGTTCAACTTTTGTAGTAAAAACAACTTGAAAAAGGAAGTCTGTGAAATAGACAAGAAAGAACATTTTTTTGAGTTGAAATACTGTTTACTCCACAAATATGGATGCTCCAAATTACTTAAGCACTTGAACAATTTAAAAGTGTGTCCATTCTCGTTTTATAATTGCACTATTTTGTGTTCTTATTTGTATAGGAAAAGTTGGGATACTTTCCTAACCAATGCTTCGTCTGAAGGTTCTCAAGTTCCGATTGGCGTTATACTACCAAATCCGGATGCAAATACCGCTTGGACACAATATACTAGGAAATTCATGCTTAATAAATAAATTCGTTCTCTTTTTGATAGATTAATTATAAAAAGGTTGTATTCTTATTGTTTTTATGAATTTTTAGATTTTTTAATTTCATTTCATGAGTATATTCAGTACATTTTGACATCTACTCCATTAATGTTTTGCTAGTTAATAAATTTTCATGTTTGCAAATTTAGTTATTTTCATATATTCTCCAAAATAAGAATTGTAATCATATTGTTCACCTACAAATATATTTTACTTTGATATTAAAGTTTATTATTAACAAAATACGTATATCTGAAAATTATTACGAAGGTTGTCAGTTTAGTGTTGCAGTCAGGCACGCACACAAGGGTGGTCCGGACCCCACTACCCTTCCCCCGAAATAATTTTTTAACATAGATAAGCATATACCATGCATTTAACATTGCCGAAGTTTATTATATAATAATTATAACCTTTATTGACATAAACAAAAAAAATACAATAAATTCAAAAACATAAAATAACACAATTTTAACATTTTTACTTTGTACCATATCAGGAGAAGAAAAGGCTTTTCTCTCTCAATACTTTGTCCCCCTACCTCGAATACATCCTCCCCCCTCTTACACACCATTATTTTAGTCTTCCACATTTACTTCCAATCCCCTTCTATCCATATATCCCTTCACTCTCCCAATCATTTCTTTCATCTCTTCTCTACCACTCGCCATGCATACTATATCATCCGCATACTATATACCACACTTCCAATTTTCGGCCCACCC
>WYDF02324964.1:2731-14226 GCA_009867245.2 Adranes taylori | reverse complement strand
ATTAAAATAATTAAAACATAATTTTTCATTTATTGATTAATATTTATTGCAAACTTGTACTAGCTATATAAAAAAAGGAATTATGTGGCGCTTACGTGACTGACGCCCATACATATATAATCAGTATAATTACTATTATTATTAAATTTACTCAACACTTAAAGGATTTTCTTCAGGACATTCTTCTTTGTTTTTCTTTGTTGATTGAGAGTCAGAATAACATTTTTCTGGAACAGCTGCCTTTCGAATCTTGATTATCTTCTTACTGTTGTTATTTATCTTTCTTGAGCGGAGCAGTGAGGTTACCGGGTCACTACGTCAAAAACAAATCAAAATCGAAGGACCATAAAGAAATATCGTAAATCTTCTGTTTACTTCTGTCGTGGCTCGCTGTGGGAGAATTTGATTTCATTGTGTCACGGACACTTGCTCGCGACGCTGCTAACGGCTGTCAGAGATAGCGCAAGCAACATTACTACAATAATGTAACATACTTCGGAAAGACAAATTTTCGGGCGCTAGGTCAGTTTAACGTGGTATCGCACGTTGGAATCTTTCTTATTGTTCCACAGGCCCTCAGTGGACTGCTGGGAGCATGAGTGGCTACGAGTACGTGAGTAGTCCAGATGTTCGTGTTCTTGTGGGCCTCTGAAAAAGATTCTGCCAATTAATAAAACAGCATTTAACGATTTAAGAAAATAACGTCTATTGTTCTTCTTGGACAATATACACAAAGAAAGAAATATTAATGCACAAATAAATGTCAATGATCAAATATTAAATTAAATTAATTTCGCATCAGTGGTGGTTTGTAAATAAACAGTAGGGATTCTATTATAAACAAAACAATATGTAAGCGGTGCAAATTAAATAGTACAAATATACGGTGATAATATAAACAAAGCACTACTAATGCGCATAGCATGTACAAACAGTTAATATTATAACAAAACAAAAGGGGGGGGGGGTAAATTTAATTAGACGATGTGGATAACGGACAAGGAGTCCACTATATGTTACTCACACCCCGATTAACACGTGTTCTATGTTTGGTGAGTGACTAAAGTAAACCCGATTAGCGCGGGTTAGAATTATATTCTTCAGTGAATGGACAGAATGAACACCACTGTCAGTCGCGATGACACCCCGATTAGCGCAAGTATTACAGCTGCTGAGCAACAAAAACCAACCCCGATTAGCGCAGGTTAGAATTATACACTCCAGAGAATAGGAAGCAATTTGGTGGTGAAGTAGAAGGGGAAATAAAGCTATTGAAAATACATGCGATAAACAAAACAGTGTATGATATATGTAATCGCTTAACAGACACATCGTTTTCTCGCCGACTGTCGCTGGCTGATAGTCTGTTTACTGTCTTGACTTTGCGCTGACTTGGCAGATCGCTCTGCTGGCTGTAGGTATTCGCAGTCTAAATTTAGAGATCACAAAATTGGAATTAGTTAATTGGAATTGGAATTAGGTAATTCTATCCAAAATCGTGTTATTTATAAGATGGTTCTATCATTAAAGTTTTGTTCTGTATACGGGTCAGTGCTTAGCAAACTACACGTCATTTAGTCCCTAATACTGTCTCCACAAATAACACAAAATTCTTTCCCCGTAGGTCATATTATGTTAGAGTATAAGCAACAGTAGCGATGAGCAGCACACATATTATTTTCATTCCGTGCGGTATTCGTAGGTAACAGCGATGTGAGCGTACAACACATACGCCACATCAGACTCCGTTTACCATATCAATTAACAACGCACTGTGAAAGCCTTACTTCGATATATCAACACGTATCTTTTAAACATAGGTAATGTGTGTAACACACACAATACGTGATCAACTCAGAGTCTATTTATACTAGATATAATTCCTTTTGAATATAACCCGTTTTTGACAAACTTTGCAATTTTTCCAAAAACACGGAAGATGTGGATGTCCAAAAGCATTACAGCAAACAGAATAATTCTCGGCAAGCAGGCGATGCGTGCACGAAAGCGCGCTCAAATCTTCTATTTACAAAATAATAAGTGCGTTTAAATATATTATTAGCTCAATCCAGTATAGGCATCCCGTAATTTAACTATTTAATCGATTTAATTTATTTCAAGTAATATGTTTTCTTACAAACGAGTTAAAAATACATCATTTGATTTAGTTATTGAATTCAATCGTTAAATTGATTAATTTCAATTAATTTTTTAATTAGGCAAATTTGAAATACTAAAATGCCTTAAAACTATTATTTGCAAAATATTAAAAATAATAAGTTAATGTAAAAAAAGTTAAATTTAAATAGAATAAATACAAAAGTATATGGTTGTCAAATCTTATGGGAACTTGTAGCGATAAAAACACCGTTGTGGCGAGATGAATATCAAATAACCACTACAACTTTATTAACAGAAACCAACAATATATATACAATTAAAACTAAATAACGTGATTAATTTAAAAAGTGTAAAGGCACACGTTTGATATGCGCATTAAAATAAAGTAATTCTTCATTGATTAATTTAAGTTATACGAGTTATCTTTAAATGATATACTTTTAATATGAATTTAAGACAATGAAAATAAAAAAATTAAAATATCTCAAAAAGGTTATATTACTCAATTTTTAGTGATATTTACATGTTCAATATTGACTGAAGAGTAAGAGTATGTGCTTAGAGATGAGCTTCCTTTTCCCTTATATGGGATACTATTATAGGAAAGTTAATTGAATTGTATTAATTTAGAAGTGAATTGAATTAATTTGTTTTTAGTATTGTAATTTTTGTTGTTGTAAGATATATGTATGTACCTGTATGCCAATAAAGGTCTTACTTAATTACTTATAAATTTTTGTAACAAGTTACCATGTGGCAGTACCCATTTTTTACACTTAGAGAAAAATTCATTTTATGAAATTCAATCCGACTCTATGACTCAATTCCTCTATGTACATGTTCAAAAAATTTAAACTGAATGACCTACTCTGCTATGACGCGTTTTATACCAATGGTTTGGTAAATCATTCTCTCCTTTCAGTGCATGTGGCATCTTCAATTCTGAGAACAAAGATCATTTTCATCAGTGGGTCACTGCTGGCAAATTTCACCAATTTCAATGCTAATGCATATGCTATACTCACTAATCAGGATGATAATAGCATACGAAAGTGGTCGATCTGTAAATCTTTTCAGATTTTTTAAGTGTCATGGAAAGCATAGAGAACAATAAGTCTTGGAGTAAAAGTCTTGCTCGTCCTGGAAATTAGTGAACTACCTAATTTAGCATATAAAATTAAATTTATAATCAACATATGTTGCGTCCCGAATCACAACTGTATTGAGGGCAATAAGTGCGTCAATCTTGCTAAGGATCATCATGGAAATTTTTTTAAGAAAATTTGACTGAATTCGCCCATTTTCTCAAATAATTTTAAAGAAATAGTGTATCAAAAATGGCAGGAATCTTAGGATACTCCTTATGAAAAGAGAAGAATGCTTTTCGACAAGCCGTGTTTTTGCTAAAATTGCATAGTTTGTCAAGAACGGGATATATTCAAAAGGAATTATATCTAGTATAAATAGACTCTGAGTTGGTCATGCATTGACAACAGATCAAAAATATAGAATAAAATTGTTGAAATCCCCTTAGTGGATCAAGAGGAATCACCGAGAACCTCGTTTTGAATGCGACTTACTTTCTTATGAAAAGAGACGATTGGAATCGTTCCTTCATAAAGAAAAAAGCCTGCTCCATTCAGTTTGCGACAAATGCTTATTAATTTGAGTAAAATGATCTGCAATGTCCTTTAGTATATCGACGTCCTTAATCAACTTTGGCAAAAGGCGAAAGTAACCCAACATAATAACTAATTATAAGAAGAACAAGAAGAAGAAAAAATACATCAAATTAGTTGTAATGAAAACTCAAATATGGCTTCGAGGACAATGTGCGTATTTCACAGTGTCTCAAAAATTCTGATGCGCCGTAAACATAAATTTAATGTTATTCTCTAAATTAGCCCTTTCTCTGCTGAGTTAGGAAAGATGAACAGAACTGCCTGTGTTGAGTTAAGAAAGCCAAGCAACGTAAGAAGCGTATTAAATAAGTTTAGAACTTATAAATACAGACGTAGCATGGAATACCACAAAATGTCGTATGTATTTAGTTACGTATCTCGTACGTTGTTAGTACATCTCGTGTGGGTGTGTTTTTTTATTCTTTTACGACCTGGGATTAATGCCTATATTCAGTTAACATGGATTTGGAAAACATCTACCTTTTATATAAAAAAGAAAAACATTCGAAGCAAATTTTATTCTTTTGTTATCTTATTTTAAATGAAACAATATGAAATATACTTTAAACTGTGTTTATTATTTGAAGCATTTAAATCCAATGAACATTTCAAGTAAATTTTATGATTTTATTTTCTGAACAAATAAAATGAAATAAGAATTAAAACTTTTTCATTGTATAAAACACATCAAAACAAGGAACAATACAAATTCCCTCGTCGCAATCTGGACAAAAATATCGACTATCTTTCCTTTTCTTTGGTTGATTCTCCGATTGTTTGCAAACATAACAAATTCGTTGTGTATTCTGTTTTCCACCAGGAACCAGTGATAAAAGTTGAGGAAAATGGCTTGCCGCCAAGCGCGTATGTATATCTCCAAGCGAAGGACTACCTCCTTTGCTTGTACTTTGGACTTCTCCCACTTGATATCTTGATATCAGATGTCTTATTAGTTCTAACTGTAAATCAGCTAATGGAGTACCTTTGCCGGTTTTAATTTTATACATGGCAACTACTAAGTCGTGGAAATATAATTTTGATACTACTTTAGTATTTTCCGAACGCATTCTCTCGAACTCAAAAGAATATCAATTCATCGACGGAACCCATGTTTGTATAGTAATCAACTATCAATCTTGGTTTCTCAATAGGTGTATCATCACGTTTCTTTTTGTAGTTTTAACAACATCAGCACTATGCATTGTTGACAGCATATTTACAATGCGTTGATCTTTCCCAGACAAAACCATTGTGTGTTGTGTGTGTGTGCACTTGCTTTTTCGCCACTTTTTTGTGGTTCCTTCAAATTTAGCATTTCTCGTCGATGTATTCTTATAGTACCGCAAGTATTAGTTTTGTTGATTTGTAAAAAATGAGCTGAAAGTGGGCTGGCATACCAATTATCTATGTATATGTTATGACGCAGGCCCAAATAGTGTTCCATCAACGTTGCAACTTTAGCTCCAGAAATTCCTAAATTCAGATCTGTGTTATGAAGCCTAGTATTTGATCCCGTATGTATAATGAAGTCCATAACATAGTTATGGACCTCATTATACATTTAATTCCGAATTTGTGTCATTTAGTTCTAATAAACTGTTTGAAAGAGAGTCTTGCTTTATAAAGCATAAAGGACTCATCAATACATAAATTCTCAAATTGCGGAAAACCTGCATGAAAGCTTTGTTTAAATTCTTAAAAAACCAGGTCCAATTTGTATAATCTATTGTCGGGTTTTAAATCATCATTGTTACAAAAGTGTAATATATCTAAAAGTACATAAATATCGATCTCAAGACAATATTTTTTGAAAAATTGGACTGTTTAGCAGACGACCTTTTGATTAACATTCGTTCAATTTCAGTTTTTTATTTCGTGCTATAAGCATTGCCACATCGATCAACAAACAAATTTCCTTTTAATCGGTTCCTTTCGATTTATTTAGATGCGAAAAACTGTTTTGCTGCAATTTTGCACGACAAAATTGTAATATCTGTGCGTTTCAGTGGCAATTTGTTCAGCAAGACTATTCGAAAAAAATTCTTCAAAATAATCAACAATAGAAGACTCATTATCGATACCTAAATTATTAGCCTGAAACCCTACTATTACCAAATAAATGTAAATTGGTTGAAACTATTCGTCCTGTTTCCACTTCATTTTATTAACAGCCCTAGATGATTTAACTCTAGGTAACGGAATTTCAGTGGAACACCCACTTTCTTCATCTTTGTCACTAGAACAATCAATTTCTTCGTCTTCATCACTAGAACACTCACTTTCTTCCGTGTTGGAATCTCTATCATCACTGTCAATATTAGTAATCAATTCTTTCAATTCTTTAACCTCTTCGTTGGTCAAACCTACATAATCGGACATTTTGGTGCGCTTATTTTCACTATTTATTATCTAAACTAAACGCGATCACATCGGTTGTTTGCTCAATACTGAAGTAGATAACAGAAGCGGCGTCCATAGCATGCATAACATAGAACGTCTCGTACGTATATATACGGCACAGTTTGTAAACATAAGGAACGTAAATTTAGGGATTAGCAAATAAAGAAATTTTGAAAAACGTATATTTACGGACGTAACAGCGAAAGGGTTAATGACTTACCCGGCAAAAATTAATTAAAAACACTTATTTGTTAAAAGGAGTAAAGAGTAATTTAGATATTACTTATTCTGTTTAATGCTCTATAAGTAACCTAATCTATGATAATTCAGGACACGTAAAATTTAGGATTTTGTAAATGTATATTCATTTGATATGCATGAACGAAAAGAAATTGTTGTGTAAAGATTCCTATTCTTCCAATCTGAAAAACTATGCGACTTCAGAATCATTTTCTTGAAGCCAAGAAGATTGTAATATTAGAAAGTTAAGAGGCGCCTGGCACTCGAAAGTGCTTCAATACATTGTATATAGCGCGTAACTTTTTCTTATTCCTTTCGCTTGTGTCTCAGTCTGTTTTCATTTTTTTTTTCGTCTCCTCTTGTTTTATTTTGCTCTATTTCGAATACGCCAAACGCGTTCGACTTTCGATTGAGCATCTTCCTTCTGTCGACTCGATATAGAGGAGCGAAACCATACAACAAACATTGACAGCATAATAAAATCGACCCGTAAAAAGACGCACGATCATACTTAGAAGAATACGAGATGAAGTCAAAAATTCTGTTTCGTTGCTTAACAGTGCATTTGATATCTAACATGATCTCATTATTGCATAAGTAATAAAGTGGAATCTTTTTCAGAATATTTTTTTTTACTATTACGTCATTTAGACTGGCATATTAGAGATTTCTTTTTTAGAAGCATTTCACGAAACTAACCTACTTACATAATACTAAACCACATCTTTCCAAGTGACCATATCTTTCTCGTTTTTCCAGGATGACAAACTAGAATAGTCAGTACAGAACAAACAACATGTGTTGCGCTATTTTCTTAATATACACGCGCATTCGAGAATACATCTTGGTAATCGTTCATGAGATGTGAACTGGCACTTTGATCTAATTTTTTACAGGTAGATCAAGTCGATGATGATTCAGAACAAACTTATTTAGTCGGAACTTCTTGGCGAAAATATATGTAGAAGAATAGATAATGGGGTTCTATATGCGCATTCTCTTGTGTCATTAGAACAAGACAGGCATTTACACATCATGGCATTTACGGATGACACTTTCTTCATAATACAAGACAAATTTAATTCAACTGTTAGGGACCTTATACAGTAGTACTTAACGTGAGTTAAAAACGAACAATAACAGGGAACCCTCAAAACACTTGGATTATACATTTTATCAGAGGAAGAACTTTGTACGGATTGTATGTCTGAAACTCCACGGGACGAGTTGGTCGCTACAACAAAGTGCACTTTTAATCCCAACGTGACGTTGGTAAGAGTGGAATCTTTCTTAACTTAGAGGTACTGGATCGTTCAATGTTTAGAAACAAAATCTATTCCCTTTCATGCTTTGTCGAATTTATGTATTACTAATAAAATTACAATGTTCAAAAGGTCAGAATATGTGAAATTATAATCCGATAGTCTCGCAATTCAATTCAAAACAAAACACTGTACTTGCCATTGCTAACGTTGTGCATATCCCTCCGAATTAATCATAAATTGATCTCTAGATCAATATAATTAATAGTAGCACGCAACCCTTAACAAGCTGAAATCGTCTCTCTATAGTTCAGACAGCTAAAATGAAAGAAAGTTGTTTAAACTTAACTAAATGTATTATTACTGTTCTCAAAAACGAATACGTATATATATATAAAATTAAAGCTCGTGCATTTAAATAAATAACCCCATAGAAATAATAAAATAGAACGTTCCTTACATTCAAATACTACGTTCATATAATAATTAATCAAAGTGGCGTTTGTAATTCAGTAGACTGGTTAAAGTTATTATACTTAAAATATCTGTAGTTCTACCGTTAAAAACATAATTTATACTACTTTTTAAATTCGAGCACAGTGGCGTTACTACTTCATTTAGAATTATTTTAATTTACCTCGATAAATAAACTTGTTGCTCAGTAATTAAATTTAATTTACCCAATAAATTATTTTAGAAGAATGATCTAATTTATTATCAAATACTGACGACCACTTCCCTATCGTTAAGTTATTAACACTTTAATGTAATCATGATTTTATTAAGAATTAAGTCTAATTTAATCTAAACTAAATAATGGATTTATTTTCAGAGTGATAAGGGTTTTGTACAACTCTTGTCAGAGAGACAAGGGTTTTGCCTAGTAAACGCTAAAATCAATTTGTGTGAGTTCTGTATAGCTTTTAAACCTTTTCGTTGACCTCGCTATCCCACTAAAATTGCCTCGATTATTCATACTAATTTCCCCTTCTTTTAGTCCACTGCATGCATTTAATATATCTTACCTAGGTGCCTATTCCACTCTCGTACTAATTATTTTCGGTCATGAATAATAAAACTCAAATCAAGCAGAAGACAATCTTCATACACACTAATGCACCGTAGCCTGGGCGCTTCACCTATTATAGATCTATTATCAATTAAATAGATTTAGTCATATATGCATTGAAATAGCGCACTGTGCTCTCACTTGCTTCTGACCAATTAATGGTGTCCCCCTCTGCTACACATAATTTCTCTAATTTACGTCATCGCTTTAAATTCTCCGACGGAAAAACTTTTTCCAACGGAAGGCATATACATTTCTATACTGAAATTCTAATTTAAGTAAGATGCTTTTTTAAGTGTTTTTAAATTATACTTTGCTTTAGGAATACACGTTTAAATGAAACTCTTCGTGTTAACTACCATTTGCCCTTGGATTTAGATCTATAGAGTGTAGATTCTCCTATGTTCCAAAATCTGCTATATTTCGTTTATAGATGGATCTAGTACGGTTATTTTCTATTAAGCGCATCTAAAGTCTTGCAGGAACATGTGGGGGAGGATCAAGATTATATCTCGACAGTTTAGGGATAGATTATCTGCCAAGATAGATTAGGGAGTTTTATATTTATCATTTGAGGAGGAAATTGATGCATAGCATACATAGGGTACATTAGAAGGGAAATTAAGAAAGCACGGATTCTTATAGTAAACTACAGTCAGACGACATTCACCATAATGCCAGAATTGTACTGAGAGATCAGCACTGAGATAGAAATGCATCAATTCAATATGTAAGCTCGCCAGGATCAATGCAGCTACATCGCTAAGGGCACCAGAACATATGTGTAGAGGCAAACACGTTGAATGCACATTGTTGCATACACTTTGCTGGTCCAGAGTAGACTCTGTGAGTACCTTTCAATCAGCTCCATCAGAAAAACGATTAAAATCTGTACTTTTAAATATGATTTTTGTTTAAAAAAAGTGATATATTTTTGTTTGCATTGAATGCTTTTGTTATATGTCATATCTACTTGTTTCCACTTACTTGTCACTTGTGTATAATAATTGAATTACAGTTGCTATCATCGAAATGTATATTTTCAAAGAGTTTCAAAACTGAAAATAAATTCAAGATATGTACAATCCACAATCAAAAGTAACCAGTAAAAAAGCGTTTGATATATGGAATTGGTAAAACAAGAAGATAGGTCCAGCAGAAACTAAGTAAGGATTATGGAGCTGGAAAAGTAGAAGGTTCTCGGAAAACAAGAATAATGTTAACAGAGAAGCAAATTAAAGAAATTTCAAGAGAATCCAAAAGAAAAGGAGCGACTATATCGAAAGCTGCAACGAAATTTAATATTTCAGATCGTCATGTGTCTAAACTTTTAATCGCTGCAATTCGTAAATCAGAAAATGTTTTAATTTCTATGCAATTCTACTGATATTTTTCTAATTTTATTATAACCAACAAAAGTATAGTGGCAAAGCTATTTTATCTTTAAGGTTCAATGATGTCACTTGATAACATATTTCTAATTAATTACAAACAATTACTTCAATAGCACAACCATTGAAGTGGAACAGAATGCGGTGCTCTTATTAGTAGTAGATTATGAACGATAGTCGAATCTGTACAAATTGGATCATTCACATTATAAATTAAAAAATAAAAGAGACACCTCATATACACAAATTGAACAGGTTTTGCTAGACAAAAATTTAATGTTACAATTGCTAAGATTGCAAATAAAATCATGGCATGTATATCTCTCATTTAATTACAAATAACTTCCATGCCTCAGGACACAATATTAAAATAAACTTAATTAGGTAAAAAGAAGGGTGCACAGTGGAGCTGGTTCCGAAAATATTTATATCGTATACCTAAATTGTCATGTTTGTGATGTTTTGAACTTCTTATTTAATATTTCTTATGAGATTCAGATCATGTTCCGAAATTTGTATCAAATTTCGAACCAAGAGAACAATCTAGACACGTACAAGATATTCTAACGCATGCCCACAGATACCCATACAGATTCAGAAAGAGCTATTATTTATGAAGATTGTCTGTAAGTCTGTAAGAGACAACAAATCCAGTGTTATTCGACAATTCTATATCAGTACAAAGAACTTCATTTACTCTCACAGTAGGAAAAAAGTGTAGAGGAACAGTAAAATCAAAGGCATTCCACATTTTAGAAGAAGCAGCGAAATGACTTTCCAATATCATCAAGTATAATGCTATTGCAGCTTTAACAAAAGGGTAATTAATTTTGCACTTTCGAGGCTCGTAACTAGAGGGTAGTCTAAATACTTGGAGCACTGCTAGAAGGAGGTGGGGTTAGGTAAAACACACACTAGTAAATCTAAGCAGATAATCTCCGTTTATTAACGTAAAGCAATCATTTATATATGCAACTGATCAAAAACAATGAATACGTTACACATATAACATATATAACCTGAATAGTGAATAGCGCAGCGCGCAAATATATACATGCCTAGATTCTTATTACCTTTTAATACGTTTAAATGCCAATGGCCAAACTTGACCTCAAAATCGTCATGTACTCTATTTCGATGTTATTAATTATTGATGAACAAATATATGTTAATAATATAAAATTACAAACATGAATAGTTTGCCATTGCAATGATTTCTTTAAATATTTGATATATAAATTGATATCTTAGCTAATGTAAATTGAGGAAATTAAATTTATCAAAAAATATAAATATTAATATAATATTTCCACTGTTCAGCTTTGAGCAC
>WYDF02324953.1:0-14226 GCA_009867245.2 Adranes taylori | reverse complement strand
AGAGACCCAACATAGCTCTTTCCATGCTTCTCTGTGTCACTCTTATTTTGTTTGCCGTTTGCTTTGTTAGAGTCAGAATTTCGCCATGTTGTATCTATGGTTATATATATATATGTACATATATATAAATTTTGTACATATATAAACTCAACACGTAATGAGATATGTAAACAAATTATCCCAGTTACGCTAACTTGCTTAATTCAACCACCAGAGGGCTAAAATTTACTTGAATCGTCAATATTATATTTTCATATGAATAGATGTCCCAGAACCCCCACGTTAATCAAATTACTAGATCAAATTAGATGAAAGACATGAATTGTTGATGAAACCTTTGATCATGGAACTCTTCTAGTAAAACAATTCGAAGTTCTACCTCTTCTAAAGATGTTTTGAATGCTATGGAACCAATGTAGAGAATAATAGTAAACAGGAATTATTAGAAGAATGCTTGACGATTTTATCAAAATAACAATGTTATCATCAGTGCATATGGAAAATCGGTCCACAAATTATATCAAGCGGACTAAACAGGATAGAACTTGTTATACACATCTCCATCTGCGTCGTCAACAAAGGTTCCGCGCCCTTATTACAAATAGTGAGAATATGATGGCACACAGTGGCCTAAATACCCACCAATATGCAACGATAGAAGATGAAGTCCCCATTAAGACGGTAGACCGCCGCACGCGATAGGCCATCCGGGATGAAGGAATGCCTCGTCGGCAGCACCAACTGGATGAAGCAACAACCACTTTGGATAATATACAAAATGGACTTGGGACAGATGACTCCAATAAACGCCTTATTTAAGTACCGCATTTTCAAAATCGTTGACCAAGATATCTCAAAAACCAGTGCATCAATTTATGTCGAACTTCATACATTTAAGGAGGGTCTTACATATATATTTTATAATTATTTATAATACATACATATATTTTTCATAAAAGTGTTTTTTGACTCAGTTAATCCTAGGGCAGATCCAAAACGGTTTAGGCTTATATCTAGTTCAATTCAAAAAGAGATATCATCCAATCCTTCCAAACTTTTAATGCCCTCAGAAGTCATCTTCGAAATGAATTTAATATTTTCATTTTTCTCTTTTTCTCTCATAAAATAGGTTAAAATATCTTTGGAATAAATAAGTGCCTCTCTCATGTATTGTGTAACTTTTTCATTTTGTTTCGAAGAGCATTTCTTACATAGTTATAATAATAGTACGAAAAGGAAATGAATATATTGCCTCAGGCAATGCCAACTAAAAGATATTTATTTTGACGTTTCATTGTTATCCAAGTAATCTCCATATATTATTATATTGGGTTGATATGTTTATATATTTATTGTTCATTAAGATAGCTGTTATTATTTTTCGTATTTTATAGTAAGTTCTACTCATAATGTTTCAATTAATTGCAAAATACTAAAGAGGGGACTTGTCATTTTACGGTTATAGATTTCTGTAATAATGCCTTGTGTACATTATATAGAGAATTTTTAAAATAGTTTAAATTCGCTTGATGGTGCGTCGTGTTAAGTCTCTGGTTTTCATTAACTGACGACATAATGCTACCCAAAGCAGAATGTACTAATGAAGGCTTCCAATTCCGGAAATGGATCCATCTATTTCCACCAATATCGGAAATGGATCCATCTACCTTGACTAGCTTTTTTAAGCTAATATGGTAGGTATTTCATTCATATAATTAATAAATACGCAGTCTTTGAAACGATAATCTATCTAATCAAGAAAAGGAAATGTTGGAAAGTAAATAAAATCTATAATGTTGTTTTTCTGATAAAGCACATAACATTGATTTTAATTAGAATAGGCTCAAAATGTATGGGGTCATTTCACCCATTATTATAAGAAATCATCAACATCTTTTTTCTTACGAGCATTACTATCGTAACATTTTGAAAGGCTATGATTAACTCACTAAAGCGGGCCTAACACGATCAATATTATTGACAATGTGAGTATTGTCAATACAGTCGTTTACTACTTGAGGGTATCACCGTCAATATCGCCATACCCTACTCGCTCAGTATTATTGTCAATAATTGTATCAATGAATGTGCTCAGTACGTTTGTTTCCACCATTCGGTTGTGCAGCCATAATTATGGTTATCAGAAGTATTCGTGGAGTTCAGCGAAATCGATGGATGAAAGAGTTGTTGAAAAAATGTGAAGAATATTCTCATATGAGGCTGCTGAGGGAAATCAGATTGACAGATGCGGAAGATTTTCACAATTATTTCAGAATGAAGAAAGGATGTCCATAAAATTATTACAAATGGTGGAACCACTATTGAGCAGGCAGAATTCAAAAATGAGGGAATGCATCCCTGTTAATAAGACATTAGCCTTAACCCTGGCGTGAAATTTTGAAGATTGTCATCATGTCGCCTGCGACTGTCAGCGAAGCTATAATTGAAACGTGAGAAACTCTTGTTCATGTCCTACGAGACTAAATGAAAGTAAGTGTTTTAAATATATTTCCCAGATAGCTTCCTACTTAACTAAGTATATCAGTCTGCCATTGCACAGAACCTCTTTACTACCATCACAGTAGAAATAGGGAAACGCGTATTAAATAAATTAAAGCAAAATATGATAGAAATTATGTATTGATTAAACAGCAAAAAATACAACAAGAAATAGGCAATCATAATTCAAAATCCTCAATCTCTGAAGGTATTGAAAAAAGTCGTCGCTGACATATCTTGATGTTGGTTGTTGATTAGTTGTGGTAGGTTATCACTGATGAGGTTATCACTTAGGTAGATTATCACTTCTCCTACTACAGTTGTGATGGGTTACCACTGTCAGTAGGAGAAGAGTAATTAAATGTGGAGAAGGATGAAGTGCTGCCACGACTTGTTCCCGGTTGTCTGGTACGTAGAGGGCTTGGAAATTGGCATACTTTACGGAGGTGCGATGGAGAGTGCCAGAAAGTTTAATTCAGAAAGCATGTCATTTATTGCTTTCTCAGCAAGTGATCAGTTTTTCTCCCTAAGCTTTTACGATAGTCGCTATGCTATGTCATGGATCGCCGAGTTGTCCAAATATGAATATGCCTGTTGTAGAAGCTCATTTTGTGTAGCAATCGGACTTTGCGTTCTAGCTTTTTATTTTGAGGAGTTTGGCGACATGCTGTTGGGGGGGGGGGGCAGAGGATCGAAGATATAGATGAATTACATACCAGCTGAAGACGCTTCTTAATTAGTCCACTCTCTCCGTCGTCCTCTTCGTGGATCGGGCTCTGAAACCAAGAGATTGAATTTAATAATGCAATGAATGTATTGGCAGACATTTTAAATTTGTTCTTCAGTTCCAGCAAACTAACTTTACACCTCCATCTAAGGTAATAATCAACTATGTACATTTATACAACTGTTTAACCTTTACCTCTTTTAACGTATTATGTTTTTATTTTTTTAATTTCCCACAACTGCAGCACAATGGATTAACATTGCTCATGAATTCTAGATGCGACACCAATTTTGGAATACAGTCCCTCTGGATGGAAAACACGTACCTATAATTAAACTAGATAATTCTGGATCTTTGTATTACAATTACAAGGGGTTTTTCAGTATCGTGCTGTTGGCTTTGCTTAAAGCAAAAAAAAGAATTAATAATAGTAGACTTTGGATGAACGGTCGAATATCTGATAGAGGAGTGACGTTCTACTCGAAATTTGGCGAATCGTTAAAAACCAATTGAATTTACCCACACCTAGTCCGCTGTCGAACGCAACATATGGTTTGCCATATGTATTAGTAGCAGACGAGGCATTTACACTATATACCAATTTGTTGAATATATACTACAACCGAGTTGGGTTAATAACCCACGATCTGCTGACCGCCGCGCGACGCGGTTGCAATTACGCGCTTTGCTCTCGCCGGTACCGGCGCGGTTCTTGGTTTCAGATCACAGCTTTTTCTGACCCAATTAGAAATATTTATCGGTTGACATACTGTTAATCAAGTTAAGTGGTATTTTTTAACAATTTGAACAAGATGTTAGTATCAGCATAAAGTGCTCTGGATATTTGGTTCTTGCATCGGGTTTCAAAGAAAAGACGCCCCAAATGGCGACAACATAGATACTGGGTGCATCCTTTACACAATTTTACAGAGAGTTGATAAAATTGGACGATAATTTTTTCTATCTATACTAGAATGTCAACTTCTTCATTCGACAAACTACTTCACAAAATTAGCGGATCAAATCAATAATTGGATTGACTACTAACATGCGCCCATGTATAGACCCTGAAGAAAAGTAAGTGGTAATGTTAACGTAAGCATGTTTTGCATAATATTTTTATTTTACTATTATTATTTATAATGTACAAGTAGGTTGAATGAAATAGATATGTATCTCCCATCTTCATTTAAGTTTCTGATATTCAAATTATAATCGGTTCTAACTTCGGTGTTGCGTGGGTAGTACTTGGGTGGGGGATTTGGTTAATAAGAAGCATCTATGTTGGTTACTAAGAAGCAAGGCTGTCATATGTTCTGGTACACGTTTGAAGTCATTTAGTAATGACAACAGAAACAGACGATCTGGTTCTTCGTCATTTCTTGACAAACTTTCCTTCAGTACGCCAACAAGCTCCGCTCCTATCTTATCACCTTCTGAATAATTCGCTTTCCTTTGGGTAGTTTGTCTTTGGGATCTCGTATGGCCCTTCAGTGATTTGGTCTTCTACGCTTTCTTGTAGTTCTGAAGTTAATGTTAAACTGTTATCTGTAATATTTGGACCAACAGTGTCATTGAGGAACATGAGCTGGTTGTAGTATATGTATGTGGGTTTATCTGTAGCTCCAGATTTTAGAAATTTGCCCATTTCTTCTGCAACGACCAACCTACAAAATATATTAATT
Organism: Adranes taylori; assembly: GCA_009867245.2. Lineage (NCBI taxonomy): Eukaryota > Metazoa > Arthropoda > Insecta > Coleoptera > Staphylinidae > Adranes > Adranes taylori. The sequence goes on along the minus strand of WYDF02324953.1, from coordinate 9,315 downwards.
AATGCTTTAGATACTTGGCTTCGGCATGTTCTTTTGGTCATATTCACTAAGCCTATCGATTGGGAAGAACTACAGTCGGAGAAATTGTTCAATAAGTTTGTGAAGCAATATGGATCAACATGAAAGTAGAATGCCTTACGCAACCCACGTCTGAAACTTGGTTAGATATAGCTTAAAAAATTCACTATGCAGAGCACTTAGATACATTGAATGCACATTCGGCATTCTGGCTAATAAATGGCGGATAGTTTATCTGGCGGACGTCAATATAAAGTTGGCAGGAAATATTGTTAAAACTTGCTATATACTTCAGAACTTTACACGTGATAAACACGTTTAATTTTGAAGTCATATTATATAACCAACAAGAATGTTTCGAAGATAAGGTAATAGGACCAGTTGAGAGAGGAAACCGATCAATTACAAATAACAGAAATTTACTAACAGACTATTTTGTAAATGTCAATGGCAAAATAGATTTTCTTAACATTAGAAATATGAACAATATATTGTTAAATATTTAAAAAACTGCTTAACAAATCATAAAAATAAAGCCTATAACACATACCTAGTTTCTTCTTCTCACCTTCTGCCATATTTTGCCTTCCAAATATTTCAGCAATTACTTCCCACATTTTTATTTTGAAAATTTTATTGCTGTACTCCTTATGTCTCCATATTGCTGGACGATTTTTATTTTCAAAAATAGTCTTTTCCATGTCAAAATCCATAATCTAACTGCATGAGAATGCGGTGCCGTGCGTTCTCTCCAATTGAACTATGCACATCGATGCAATCGCGTGACCGCGCGGTTGACGATATCACTCACCAATATTTTCAAATAAGCCCGCTCTCGCGTGAATCGACGTTAGAAGTGCGTTGCATTATATCTACTTCTATACAACTAAACACTCGCTTAATCGGCTACCGCCGCGGTCGACGGATCGTGCAATATTTTACTTAACTTTCGTTGCTCCGAATAGGTATCTACGTCTGGATGCCAATGCTTTACTCTCATGTAAGGTATGTCTCATTTTTCTCTAGACAGAGCCCACTCTTCTTTAGATACATCCATCTTCCTTTGGACCCTCTTAGGCACAGCCACCTTGGGACACGGCTTTAGACACACTTAGCCACGTTTCTTTTAGATACAGCCATCTTTCGACACTGACATCTCTTTAAACTCACCCATTGTATTGTTAAAACGAGTGATCGATTGGAATAATGTAGCATTTAATTCTTATTAGCAATGTTCAGATTGCGATTACAGCCACATTTAGACACAGCTTCAGGCATCTTTTGACACGTTTTACTTTAGATACAGCCATCTTTCGGTACCGACATCTCATTAGACTCACCCACTGTATTTTTAAGACGAGTGATCGATTTGAATAATGCGCCATTGCATTATTTTAAATGTTCCGACTGCGATTACAGCCTCCTTTAGATACAGCTTTAGACAGCTATAGACTACTTTAGACACAGCCATCTTTCGGCACCGATATCTGTTTAGATTCAAACTCGTTGAATTGTTAAAACGAGTTATCGATTGGAATAATGTACCATTGCATTCTTATTTTAAATGTTCAGATTGCGATTACCCGTAGGACTATCTCAAAATTATAGTATTGGGTATTATCATTTATTGTAGGATTATAGTTTTGTAGCATGTTTGGTATTAATTTTGAAGAGATTTTTTGTGGGTTACAATACATTTTGTTGTTAGGTTCTTTCTGTGTTGTCTGCAGTTGGTACTGATTTATACTTGTCTTGTGTTCTAATAATATAATAATAATTATTATATATCACAAGTACGGCTAATTGGCTGCTTCTATACTTTGCTTAATCGGTTCTATATCTCTGTGTCATGGACTAATTTCAATATTTTCTGCTGGGAGTTATTCTTGTACTACAACAAAGTTAATTGTCATTGTACAATATGGGTCTCTCCTTCTGCATGCCAATTACACGATGATATGACGTATGTCTCGTTTTTCTCTAGACTCTGTCATCTATGCTTTAGATACATCCATCTTCTTTTAGGCACTTTTGGACACAGCCAGCTTTAGACACGTTTTCCTTCCTCAGGCACAGCCATCCTCCGACACAACTGTTTCTTTAGATCCACTCATTGTATTGTTGAAACGAGTGATCAATTACAAGTATCGTAATTGATCACTCACATTGTCCTTGTTTTAACTGTTTGGATTGCGATTACCCGAGGGGATATTTCAAATTATGAGGAAAAAATTATAGTATTGGTTATTATTGACTATTAGGTATTAAATGTAGGATTACAGTTTAGTAATCCTACATTCCGAAACTACAGGTAATTGACTGTATCAGAACTACAGGTACTTGACTGCTTCCATACTTTCTCTAATCAATTCAATATATATGTGTCCTGTACTAAAGAATTAAACAGAGTTAATTGTTTTTGCTCCTAATAAGTCTCTTCTTCTCGATGCCAATTATTTACACTCATATTGGTATAAGGTATGTCTCGTTCTTCAATAGACACATCCATCTCTCGTATTGTTGAAACGAGTAATCGCTTGTCATAATGTACCGTTACATCTTTATTTCAATGTTCAGATTGCGATTACCCTAAGTGGTATCTGAAATTATGAAGAATAAATATTTTTCCGGGTGCCAATGCTTTACACTCATGTAAGGTATGTCTCGTTCTTTCTCTAGATACAGCCATCTCTCCTTTAGATACATCCATTTAGTCACGTTTTCCATTAGGCAAAGCCATCTTCCGACACCGCAACTTTTTCAGACTCACCCATTGTATTGTTGAAACGAGATCGATTGTAAGAATGTACCGTTCCACCCTTGATTTAAATGTTCCGATTGTGATTACCCAAAGAGATATCTCAAATTATCACGAAAAAGTTATAGCACTGGTTATTATTGTCTATTAGGTATTGAATGTAGGATTGCAGGTTTGTAGTGTACATAACAGTAACTACTTGGTGTTTATTTTGGAGTGGGTTACAGAATACTTTGTTGTTAAGTTCTTTCCATATTAACTGGAATTGCGGTTGATTTATATTTGTTTTGTGTTTTAATGATATACTACTAATTATCATATATCAGAACTACAGCTAACTGTCTGCTTCTATACTTTACATAATCGCCATCTAATCGCCATAATCGACACCGCCATCTCTTTAGACTGACCCATTGTATTATTGAAACCAGTGATCGATACCGTTGCATCCTTATTTTAATTGTTCAGTTTGCGATTAACCGAAAGGCTATCTCAAATTGTGATGACAAAGTTATAGTATTGGGTATTGATTGTAGGTTAATAACTTCGTAGCATACATAACGGGAAACTTTGGTCTTAATTTTGAAGAGATTTTTTTATGGGTTACAGAACATTTTGTTGTTAGGTTCTTCCTGTGTTAACATTTGTGTTCTAATAATATACTAATAATTATCATACATCAAAAAGATGGTTAATTGGCTCCTTTTATACTCCTATTCGGCTCAATTTATCTGTGCCCTGTAATAATTCTAGTATTTTCTGCTGCGAGTTTTTTTTTTGTACAACGACAGAGTTAACATTTGTTGTTTCGAATAGGTCTCTCCTTCTGGATGCCAATGCTTTACATTCACTCATATCAGATCTATATTCGTTTTTCTCAAGACACAGTTATCCCTCCTGTAAATACATCCATCATCCTTTAGACACTTCTGGACACAGACACGTTTAGGCCTTTAGACACGTTTTGCATTATTTTGGCACAGCCATCCACCAAAACCGCAATCTCTTTAAAATCACACATTGTGTTGTTGAAACGATTGATCGATTGTAATAATGTACAACTGCATCTTTATTTTAAATGCTCAGATTGCGATTATCCCAAAGGGTATCTCAAATTATGAATAAGAAATTATAGTATTGGGTATAATTGTCTACAGCTAATTGTCTGCTTCTATACTTTACATAATCGCCATCTAATTGCCATAATCGACACCGCCATCTCTTTAAACTGACCCGTTGTATTATTGAAGCCAGTGATCGATTGTAATAATATACCGTTGCATCTTTATTTTAAATGTTCAGATTGCGATTAACCGAAGGGCTATCTCAAATTGTGATGACAAAGTTATAGTATTGGGTATTGATTGTAGGTTAACAATTTCGTAGCATACATAACGGGAAACGTTTGCTCTTAATTTTGAAGGGATTTTTTTGTCGATTACAGAACATTTTGTTGTTAGGTTCTTCCTGTGTTAACATTTGTGTTCTCATGATATATTAATAATTATCATACATCAGAAAGACGGTTAATTGGCTAGCTCCTTCTATACTCCCCCTACTGGGCTCAATTTATCTGTGCCCTGTAATAATTCAAGTATTTTCTGTTGCGGTTTTTTTTTTGTACAACGACAGGGTTAACATTTGTTGCTCCAAATAGGTGTCTTCTTCTGGATGTCAATGCTTTACATTCAGTCATATCAGATCTATATTCGTTTTTCTCAAGACAAAGTTATCCCTGCTGTAAATACATCCATCTTCCTTTAGACACTTCTAGACACGGACACGTTTAGACCTTTAGACACGTTGTGCATTATTTTGACACAACCATCCTCCAACACCGCAATTTCTTTAAAATCACACATTATATTGTTGAAACGATTGATCGATTGTAATAATGTACAACTGCATCTTTATTTTAAATGCTCAGATTGCGATTATCCCAAAGGGTATCTCAAATTATGAACAAGAAATTATAGTGTTGGGTATTATTATTTATTGGGTATTGTAGGGTTACCGTTTTGTAGCATAACTGGAAATACTTTGAGTTAATTTTGTAGAGATTTTTTGTGGGTTACAAAAAAATTTGTTGTTAGGTTCTTTCCGTATTAACTGCAATTGTGGCTGGTTTATGGTTTTTTTATATTCTCATGATAGAAAAATAGTTATTATATATATATATATATATATATATATATATAAGAAGTACAGCTTATGTAAGTTATGTCTCGATTTTCTTTAGATACCGCCATTTTTCTGTTTCTGCAGTGTCTATTCTAATTTGTAATCCCGTCAGAGGTGCATATCCTGTTAACAGAGAGCTTATTTTTTCTGAGCGGTTAAGCACACCAGAGAAGTTAATTTTACAGGGTGTGTTTATTCAGTCCGTATGACCTTGAACGGTCAACTATTTTTCTGTGAGGTTATTGTTTATAAAAGGTTATAAGATTATTCCTTGCCAACATTCAACGTGTTAAGAGACAAATAATTTATTTCATCAATTCGTGTTAAGAGCCATATTGATGTTGGAAATTAACTTACCTGGAAATAGATAACGAGCACACAATTCTGTAATAGACGTATGTTTGCCATCGATTATATTTGGCTGAAAGGCATTTAATACATCTTATGTCAGAACAACAAAATCTTTAAAACTAAATCCTAAAATAAAATATTTATGCGATTTGAATTTATATGATTATAGTATCCATCTTGGGAAAACAAATCACCTGTTATACACACGATAATAAAAGCATGTCATTATGATTTTACGCTTAACGAAATAGACTGACATGTAATTGAGATGTTTATTAGTGCGGTTATACATCAAACGCTATTGGATGTAAACTAGAGGTATAAGCTGAATACATAGTTAAATTTTCAATTTATCTGTTGTGTTTTAAGGCAGAAACTTTTATGGCCAAATAGTTATGCAACTATTGGTATGTCTTTCATAAAACTTGAGTATAATGAGGTTTGAACTTTTTGCTAACATCAATATCACCAACAGAGAACTCAGATGTCAACGGTAACGGATAGCCTGAAAACTACAAGGTAAATTAAATCAAAGAAAACATATGTTAGCTCAGAAATTCAAACAATGGTTGCGGAAAAAAGAAAGAAAAAATTAAGTCAGCCAAATATGCACAGCTAAATAAAACAATCAGAAGAAAATTAAAAACAGTAACGGAAACATGAAATATCTCAGACCCAAAATAGCACAAAAGTGGATTATAACTACTCGATGAGAATGGAAGCGAAATAAACAGTAGAGAGAAAATATCGGAAAGAAGTGAAAGCTTCTATTCAAAATTTTACACTATCAACGAGAAAACATACAATAAAACTCAGGAAAAAGAGAGGAGAATTCAATATATAGAATTACAGTACATACCGAGGATAACAGAACAGGAGATTAGTAAAGTACTCAAACTCATGAAAAGAAATGAAACTCCGCCATCTGTTTAGACTTAGATGATCGATTGTAATAATGTACCCGCCCTATACCGTTGCATTCTTATTTTAAATGTTCAGATTGCGATTACCCAAATGGGTATCCTAAATTATGATAAAAACATATAGTGCTGGCTGTTACTGTCTATTGGGTATTTAATGTAGGATTATAGTTTTGTAGCATACATAACAGTAAATGTTCAGATTGTGATTAACCCATGAGGTATCCCAAAATATTGATAAAAAGATTATAGTATTGGGTATTATTGTCTGTTGGGCTTTTATTGTAGGATTATAGTTTCGTAGCATACATAACAGGAAATGTTCAGAATGCGATTACACCAAAAGGTATCCAAATTATGATAAAAAAATTATAGTATTATTGTCTACTAGGTATTTATTGGAGGATTATAGTTCCGTAACATACATAACAGAAAAAGTTTGACAAATAAAAAGCAACGATACAATTTATTTATTAATATCTAAATAAACGAAAGCGTCGTATTAAATACAGCAAAATAAAAGTATTTACTAAATCCGATCATAATTTATTTGTGTTGTTGGGAAATCTAACAGGAATTTTAAGATAAATATATTCATAAAATAGGCAGAACAGAACAGAATATACATACATATACCAGATATAATAATTTTAATAGTAATTCAAATTGGTAATATATTATCATTTGGCATAATTTTACAGTTTCTCGAATGGTAAGCTGCTTTTAAGCTCTGCTATTACACTTGAAATTGCATTTAAATATTGATTATGCATATTTATGGATAGATTCCTTGCAATGTCTTTTATTAAAAGTAGTTTAACTAACTAATTAGACAAATGTCCCATAACTACGGTTAACTGGATTTTACATGCAGAATGATCAGTATTTTTATAGTTATAAACTATTCTAGTTTTTACTTGTAGATTATTCTACAGATTGTCCCAAGAGTCCCGCATCATAAGGATTTACAATATATGTAAATCCGATTTTTGTCGAAACCTAATTGAAAACGGTCTCACTTATTCTGCAGAATCTTGGTTACCAGATCAGGCGTTACTGAAGGGCACACAGTTGTGATGGACTCCTAGAGTTAAGTTTTGTCCCTAATGTTGACTTTGGTTTTTATATAACCCCACACAGCCCTAACCATCTGGTTTAAATCTGGAGATCGTAAAGCCCATTCCACTCGTCCACTACAACCTATCCATTGAGGGAAGTTTTCATCTAGCCAATTAGGAACTTATGTACTAGAGTGCCAGCATAGTATGGGTTTCAGCCGAAATTTTTTTCAATTGTTCATAGTTCTGATGATGGTTTTAAAACATGAAAACCGAAACGTCGACAGATCATAGCAAACGGAGTTACTTTAAATAGAATTTTTTATTATAACATTTCCTATTGGATAGTTCTTGATTTCTTTTAGCGACCATCATTTTAACTTCCAACTGCCGAGCGACAAGTTGATATCCTAGTGTTCAAAATTGATGCAGCCATAAGGAAACTCAACTACCACAAATCCCATGGTATATATGCAATTGTTGCCTAATATATTCAAAATTGAGAGAGGAATTATGGATGAGGATGAAAAAAGTTGGAATGCCAGAAAGAATAATTGGGATTGTAGGAGGACTGTACGAAAGGACAAAGGTAAGAACAGGGATGTCCAGGGATGTCCAATCAGCGGGAGCTTTTTTAATGTCAGATTTGAAAAATGTGTTGAGAAATGGTCACTGTGTAGGGGTAATGTTTGGGAAAGAGAAGATGTGATTGTACGTATATTATTGGATGATTTTGTATGACAAAAACGAGAGAAGATATGAAAAAAATGATTGAAAGTGTAAATGAGGATATCGAAAAGAATGTGGAAAATATAAATTTGTGTTAAATTATAATTGGAATTGCAACGGGCATGAAAGTTTGACAGTGAAGAAAGCAAGAGTAGCGATGGCAAGGTTCAGATGTGTGTAGGAACAACTATGAGGATTCAATAAGAATGAGATTCACAGTATTGGAAGTTAAAAGCTTTAATATATTTAGTTAATATTTCATAACTGCTTGTAAACTGTGTTTGTGTGGTGCTTACTGCATTTCCAGATTGATGAAAGATTAAACTATTAGTTCCATCGACTGTTTTAATATTTGTAGTACCAGATTGGTTGTCATTTTTATTATTAAGGTCTGATCTATAGACATAGACATTAACTGTGAACTTGCTCCCATCTCTGACGCCATTAAGTATATATTCGGTGTAGATTCACTAATGTTTCTTGTACCTTGCTCAATCTTAGTTTGTTCAATTTGTTGAAGATGGTTTTTATTATTGGATATGAAATTCAATAATACTGGAATGTCTACGATTTTAGAAAGTAATACTAAAGGATTTCCACTAATTACTTTATCAGGTTCCTTAAGTCTATTTTAAAAGGAATTCGTAATACTCGATAGATTTTAGGATAAATGTATCTGAGGAATTTTTGGAATGAACCGAATCGATTTCTTTCGCGCAGTAACCATTTTCTTCCGTTGGGTATGAATTTACTTCCTCTTCACCAACTTTATTTGTTGTTAAGTTTTTTAATTATATTATTAACATAAGCATCAGAATATTGGTGTTCCAGTATTAAGCACTTCTGTTCCATTCTTTCCTTTTCCGGTTCAGTAACAGTCTTCTTGAAAAACTATTGTACGGAAGCATTTTCTGATGCATTTTTTATTATCAGATCTTCCGTTTTCTTTGCTTCGGTACATTTAACCGCTCTTATTTTCATAGTGAACTCATTTTGCACTGTAACAACGAGATCATAAGTTATTTGTTCAGTTTGCGTTCTCTTGCTTCCACAAATTGGGCGCAATTTTGTTTAACAATATGATTGCGTTCTGGTGTCGAAGAGTCATCCATATTTATTAATGGTGAACTGTTTGTCATCAAACTGTCACAGTTGCTTCATTGTTAAAATATAACAGCAAAAATAGCGCCAAATTTAAATTTTCCTCTCTTATTGGGACAACCTATGCAGAGGCGGCGTAAGGCGTGGGCGACGTGGGCCACAGCCCACGGCCTCGCGGTTTGAGGGGCCTCGCGCCACG
>WYDF02324931.1:0-14227 GCA_009867245.2 Adranes taylori | reverse complement strand
ACGTTAGTAATGAAAAGTTAGTTTCATTTATTATACAATTTTTGGTCACCTGTCTACAACAATTTTATACATTAGACATAAGAATTTGCTAAAAATCTAATAATATTAACCTCCTTTATAAAGTCGTTGAGTGATTACGAGGGCCCTCTGAATTATGGACCTAAACGCTGCTACTTTGTGTGAAGCAGGTGCGTTTGAGGATTTTAAAGGGAGATTTTATTATCTTTGTACCAAACTAATATTAGATCTAAGAAAGGTATTTGTTTGTTACACAAGAGTTTGTAGGTAAATTTCAGATGTGGTTAAAAGGAGTTGAAGAAATTATGGGGGTTTTAATATCATCAATAGTACCATTGCGTATAATTAGGATATCATCCACGTACTTTCTATAGAATTTAATGTTTTTAATAATGGGATTACCTAAGTTAAATATTTTCTTTTAAAAATTTAACGTGAAGATCTGAGCTAGCAATGGAGAAATGCAAGATCCAATAGGTACTCTGTTTAGTTCCTTTCTAATAACAGTATTAAATACGAAAAAATCTTGTTTGAGAACTAATTTGAGTAGTTTTATTAGGTTTTCCACTTTGGCATCTGATAGATTTGAATTAATGAAGTAATTTTCCACTAGGTTTAATCTTTCAGCCCTCGGAATAGATGGAAAAGGCTGGTTACATTTAGGGAGAAAATGTTATCATTTGGGGTAGATCAAGATTTTTACTTACTTCTATTAGTTGGAACAATTTGAGATTGATGTCTTCTCAATAGTTAGAGCGAACTTCAAAATTTGCCCCCAAATGTTTAACCGAATTATTATTTTTTAACAAAAAAAAAAGGTATTAGATATTAGATATTTATTGATAATTGGGCCCCTTACAGCTCGGAGCACCCAACAATGCAAGGTCCTGCGTCCACTAGTTCCGCCGCTGATAATAGTAATAATATATACGTAATAGTAATAATATATTGAGTAGTAATTAATATAAGTATTCATATATTGGCATACTCATTTTCATACAGTTGGCACCATTTGAACAGTTGGGACTATATTATATTTCTAAAATCATAGACTAAACATATTTTATAATTTCCTATTTTATATTCAAAAAATTGAAGTAGATCATAACGGGATAAAAAACAAAAAGAAAAACTTACTAGGAACTGAATGCCGGTGAATTTTATTAATCCTATTCCCGTCGGCGTTCAGCCAAACGAGTTGTCTCAGTTGTCTCAATCCGCCGTTGATTGACGCTAAACCGTTTCGATGTTGATATTTGCTCGAAGATCCAATGATTCCAGCGTTGCCAGTTATATGCGAGTTGATTGCTGAATTTAACGATGATTGTTGCTCGTATGTTTGAGATGTTGCCGATGTTAGCGAAGATGCGGTTGATGTTAAATCGTTGGGAAGTTCGGTAATATCATTTTCACCAATGAACAGATTCGATAGTGTTGTATGAATGTGTGACCAATCGCCGATTAATGTATGTATTTGATTTCTATAACAAAATTATTCAATGCAATATTAACATAAATAAATGGTATAACTATAATTAAAATAAGAACATTTTGAAGAATCAATCAGTGAACCTTACGTAAAATGGAGTACGTCGCCACAGTAATTATACGCTTATCACTAAATAAGTTTTTAAATCAAATATTTTCTGAACTCAGGACATGTTGCGCTTGGACAAATGCAATATCCACATTAATGATGTAAAATGTTTGTTTCGTCTGCATTGAATCGTCTATTCTGAATTTATCATCCACCCCTTGTAAATATAGTTTGTACCAACTAGTTTAGTTCCTTTTCCTACTAGCTGTGTATGTATCTATGTGTGTGTGTGTAATTTTGGGCTGCTTTTATATGCTTAAGCATTTTTATTACAAGAAAAGCATATTTAAAGCATATATATATATATATATATAAGCATTTTTTATAGAAAACAAGAAAAGCGAAAGCTAAAACAGACTTAACAGGACAGCTACGGTATTAAGACAGATCGAGTTGGTAGTAACAGTATTCGTAAGCGCACAAAATCATTTTCCTTTCGCGCTAAATCATCGTTTATCAATACTTCTACATTGATTCCGTTCGATAAAGAATTAATTCGTGGTAGTTCGCGACCACGAAGGAAGCTACTCCTTAAAGCCACAATCTTTTCCTTAGTCCTTTCTGAAAAAGTGAATGAAGACAAAACTTGTCGTGAAGGTAAGTGGCCTTACATTCATTTTTGTTTGAATATTAGTCGCGGTTTATTGTTTCGCTTGTTTGTTTGAATTTTAGTCGAGGGTTGTTGCAAATTAATTTGTCTAGAAATCGATATTTTGCCAAAGGTATATGGTAAATCCAGGCAAGTTTAGTTGATCTGGACCCGTCCCATTTCAATAGTGATAAATATTGTGGCAATGGAGTGCAATTAGTAATCAACCGTATTCTTCTCCATTCATTTGCATTGTTTTGTATTCAATTCGGATTTTTTTTGCATCCACTCAGTGTTATTAAAGTCGTCGCATTGCTGGCAATCCATTTCAGGTGAAACCACCAATAAATTTATTAAATATTAGGATATTATGATAGCCAATGTATTTACGACACAATAGTGCCAATATAGAATTGTCTATTCCAGAGCGCACCACGTCAAAATGCTTACTGTGATAAAGGTCTCGTCACATGAAAGAAAAACAAAAAACACTGCCAGTTATTTGATTTTATCTTGAATCAATCTGCTTAAAATTCAATTCTGTATCACTTTCGAATACAGGGGAGCTGAGGTTTATTTATTGTTTAACTAGTGAATATCATTGGAGTTGAAAGAAAAACCTAAGAAACTTTCATAAAATCATTACTTAAATCTACTCTATTGAATTAAAATTATAAACTTTAGAACTTGGCAAGATTTAATACAAGGAAATAATGATTTATTGAATAAGATTTTAGGAATTTAAAGACCTAGTCAAAAGATATTTTATATTATGGAAAGCCAAGTTTAGAATGCTTATCTTATCGTTTAAAATGCTAAAGGAAAACACAATTCTTTATTATTACATTTTAAAAATAATGTTTAGAATTTACATAATTTAATCATAACAAAAGTGTATATTAAAATCTATTTAACTCATCACATTTATATTATGAAATTGGTTAGTTTATTTCTTACTAACCTAGTTAAATTTTTTTTAATAATCGATTATGCTGACTGCTGATTTGGCAGGGTCCAATGGTTCAATTTCTCAATTGATTTCAAACAAAACATATAATATTGATATACCATATTTTTAATGAAAATGTATGTGCAACTTTTGGCACTGTATATCCTATTACGTTCAATGTTAAAGTCAAAAATATTATATTATATTAATATTATAGGTGAAAATATTATAAACATGTTAGGTAAAAATATTAACTTTAACCTCTTAATTTTCCATCATCACCGATATTAGATACCAATCACGGTTTGCGATTTGTGCTTGCCTGATCTGCGGCATTTCGATGAGTTGAATTCTTTTTATGTTCTCACTTTCTGATTTATTTAATTTACTTATGGCTATTTTTATTTTGCGTTCGCCACTTCTTGTATCTCTACTTTCGAGTGAGTTTTCAGTCGTTCTTTCGTTTCGTGACGTTTCTCTTCGGCTACGTCATTTATGTTTGGGGCTTATAATGCTTTCATTAGCTTTGTGTTGCGGATATACTGTAACACATATACTGATATTTTTAATAGCTTGTTCTGTTCTATTACATCTGTGTATGTTGATGTGGGTGTTGCACGGCCCCGAAGCTCGCAACCATGCATTATCTGTGGTCGAAACACAGAGTTCATGATTGATGACCTTACTTTTATTGAAAGTCTTGTGTCCAACTTTAAAATTGGTGTCTGATGTGTTTCTGGTTATAGCTTTTCTACGTCTTATGTGGGTTCTACAATTTAACCTCCTATCAATTATGGAGCCGAGATAAGTACTGGTTTTCTTTGGTTTGGTTTGCTTATTGTTGCATCTGATTGGGGTTTTATTGCGTTTCACTTTCCTAAATTTAACTTACGTCCTAATTTAATTACTTCTGTTCCCAACTATAATTACTTCTGTTTTATTGTGGTTTTGTTTTGATTTTCCATAGTTTACAATAATCGGCAATAATTTCCAACTCTTTCACTGCTCTTTTCATTGCGACTAACAAGGTTTGCATTATAAGAAACAATAGGAGTATCATTTGCAAACTGTAGAAGTCTGGTTTGTTTTGTTTGCTGCAGTGTGGGCATGTTGCTGACAAAGATGTTACACAACAGTGGTGATAGCAAAGAGCCGCTGATTCAATGTCTCTTATTCTGATTTGGAAGGTTCTGTCCTTGAGAAATGATTACGTTATTTTTGTTATAACTCCAGCGGGAATTGCAGATCTTGCATTTTGAACAGTAGTGCCTCATCTTGCCAGACTGTATCGTAAGCTTTTTCTATATCGATCAGTGCTGCATATGCGGTAAACCGTTTTGCCTTTGCGTTATGTACTAGGATCGCCTCTTATTGTATCGCTCCTAATTTTAGTCTAAATCCTATTTGTTAGGCTGGGATTATATTTCTATCTTCAGCAAATTTTCTGATTTTGTTTTTTAGATTTTATTCTTAAAACAGTTGATTTTTGAATAACAGTCGATGAGACTAATCGACCTGCGGTTTGCCCGCTTCGCCGGTTATTTTGCTTTCTGAGGCAGCGTAATTATTATTATTAGTTGAATATTTCCTCATATATTAACAGAAATTCCCGCATATATGTGTGCTACATTGTTGTAGTACAAGTTAATCATGACCTTCCTCATTGGACTAAACGTTCCATATATTATCAACGGTAATAATTCATTTTAAACTTTGAAAAATCTATCGAAGAATATTATAAAACTGGCGCAATTTATTACAGATTTCATCTAATTTATAGGATTAGATCTAATAGTACAATATCAAAGTGTTGTAATTTACATCAATTTTCTATAGGTAAATATAAATAATAATTAAGTTACTTTATTAAAGCATCTGAAGTACATCTGATTTAACTTGAAACGGAGAAGCTTTTCATGTTCAAGAACAGCAATTTTATGTAATTGTTTCAAAGTGCTACTCAAACTGTTAATCGAGCGCTAATGTAATCACCAATCATGAACTAAACCACAAACTGCAATAATCCTAAATAGTATGGTCTGAAGGCTTACATATTTAGAGTTAACATATTTTTGAAAAGAACAACATATAAAAAATATTTAAGGTGTTACAGTCTAATTAATCTGACTAATTAATCAAATCAAATTAGTAATTATTAGTTAACAAATAATATACATATAAATTCAGTAAAAGATAAAGATGTCGAGATGATACAAATATATCAAACAAAACCGTTCAACACGGAAAAACATACACAACCATGCATATTCGCATAAAAGCAAAGATGTCAGAGGATGCCGCTTGTATATTCTTATACCGCTATTGCTATACGGAATGCCGACGCAGTTGTCGAAAGCTTTGTTCTTAGATATGTGTGTGATATGTGTGTGTGCTTATTACACCGAGAGTTTATATTTCCGCATCTGATTTTTGCGAAAGGCTATTATGATGCATTTAATTGATTTTTTTATGAATTAATGTTTGTTTCACCCACCCAATTTCAAAAAACCGGCTTGCTTCTCATTCTTTGTGGTTTTCGAGCGATTGATAGTCTTCTCTCATTGGTTGTTAGTTTTACGAATTTTAACATAAGGCGTTGCAATACGATGCTTCACAAGATTTGGTCACGTAAAGCAACTACCACCACCGCTTATGAGCAGTCACCACTTATGTTTTCATGGATTTTCGTCAATAAAATAATACAATTTTGAGCCCTAAAATTGCCAGCGGAGTAATGGTTTCCTATTGGTTTCCCATTGGTTATAGCTTTACACGTCCTAACATTTTCTAGTAGAAGTTTCCTTTAAGCCACGCCCATCGAGTCGTCGCGCTACGCAAAATACTACTGTCCAGGCAACACGCCAGAAGCATCTTCTTGCCAGATAATTGCTCATAAAAGAGTCCAATCAATCCAGCATTCACCAGAAGCATTTTCGGTCTTGTGGTAGTTGTTTTCGAGTGAGCATATCGCACGTTTCAACTAACAAAATTCTCTTTGAATAATCATGTCTTTTTTCTTGAACCGTGAGCGAAATAGCAGTCTTAAATCTGATTTGCTCAAGTAAGCAAGTAAGTAAGTAAGAAATTTTATAAATATCAGGTCAAGTATACATACTCTGTATACAGTACAAGTACTTTTGGAATCCCATTATAGCAAATACCTGCGATACTTTCAAATAGACCGTGCATGCTAATGATGAAATAAAAAATGACGCTGGCTTTGCGAAAACTCCAACTGTCATATTGATCTCGCACGGAACAAAACATAAGTCACCATCCAATACATACATTCTAAGAACCTTATAATGTCAAGATATATTGACAGAAAAATGCATTCAGTTCATGATATTAAGTATGTTTGATATAATTTTTCTAGTTTTTATATTATTTTTATCTTTCATATAATCACGAAGGTGAGGGTATATGCTTCGCAATGCATAACGAAAATTAGAAATTATTTGTGAAAAACTATTTTACTTATATTTATACTTTGTAGTCCTCTTTTACCTTTTACTTGAGCTTGGGTCCTGGCTCGGGTCCAGTCTGCTCCTCTCTTGCGCATCACAAACTTGAGGTTATCCTCCCACTTGAGTCTCGGTCATACACTCGGTTTCTTGCCTTCATCGTGGGCCTCCCAGGCTATTCTCGGGTATCTGGTGTCAGGCATTCATGTTACATGGCACAATCATCGAAGTTGCATTTTTTCTATTCTCACCGTGCTCGGGATATTCTAGCTCCTCATCATGTCCCGTCTAGTCTTCCTCTACACTTTCCGTCTTCCTCATATTTCATTTCAGTTGCCTGTAGCCTACTCTGATGTCTACTTTTCAGCGTCCAAGAGTCCGCACTATATGTCAGGATAGGAAGGTACATTGTTTTGTACACAGTTAGTTTGGTCCTCTTGTTAATTTCATATTTGCCTATGAAACCCTCACCAATGACATGAAACAGCCTTTCCGCTGCCGCAGTTCGCTTGTTGAGTTCTGGGTCGATCTTTCCATCCTGAGAAATGGTAGCCCCTAGATACTTGAAAGGAGTTTACCTGTTCTAAGACTTGTCCCCTTAGGCGGATAGTGTGCTGCTTTGGGTGTCGAGCATAGTCTTCAGTGTGCTGATCACCATGTTTCTTGTGCTGATTCTG
The DNA here is from genome assembly GCA_009867245.2 of Adranes taylori. Lineage (NCBI taxonomy): Eukaryota > Metazoa > Arthropoda > Insecta > Coleoptera > Staphylinidae > Adranes > Adranes taylori. The sequence continues at coordinate 6,933 of WYDF02324931.1, read as the reverse complement.
ACTCTGTCCTCACAGCTCTTGATAATATCGTCCATGAGTATGATAAAGAGGTAAGTCATCATATTCTTACTTCTTTATCATACTCATGTCGTCCATGAGTGTGATAAAGAGGTACTCTTACTAAATTCAGTTGAGGTTGCACCAGATTTCTGCAGTTGTGATAAAAGCTTTTGATGGGCCTGACAAGACTACCATTCATTTTCCGTTTTTTGCAACACTCGCCATCTTTCTCTCCATGGGACCCTATCTTTTCCAGGTCCAGGTAGCAAACGTAAGCCTCCCCGTCATGTTCGAGAACCTTCTCGCTGATTTGCCTCATTGCATAGATTAGGTTTTGAGTGTACGTCCAATTCTAAACCCGCATTGTGCTTCCTTCAGCTGGTGGTCTACCTCTGCTCTAAGGCACATCTCCAAAATCCGCGAGAAAACTTTCCCCGCCACACTGGGCAGCGATATTCCTCGATGATTAGCTCACCCTATATTGTCTCCTTTCTTGAAAATTGGAAATATGTTGCAGAAATCAAAATTGCGTAGCTTTGATGCCGAAAATATACGAAAACGGAAAAACTCCGAAATAGGAAAAATAGCTTGTAGATGCGGAAGCCTACGTTTACGAATTCTTAATGAAGTAATAATAATAAATGCATTTGTATGAAGGCTCAGCGATTTCGATGCAAGGCCGTGCCAACTTGCGAGATAATGCTTACGAGATAATGCTACAACATAATGTTAAAAGTATATGTGTGTATGCTCGCTTCCTTGTAAAAGGCTGTACCATGGACATTTTTTCCCGCGAAGGAGTTTTGAACGCAAGTGTTCATTATTTGCTATCGCGCATTTAAGTCCTTTCCATGACATATAAATTTTTTCTCATCATCAAATTTTATATTATTGAAGTTAATTTGATTACTCAATTTATATTATACTGGAGGATTATTTACTATGTTAATTAATTAAATTAATTAATTTACATGGGATATGTTATCTGACAACGATGTATAGAAAATGTATTCTTCATATTCGTTGCTTGCTTTTCGCTGGACTTTCTTGTTGATCGACTTTTTTTTTGAACCATAGATTTTTGTGATAGATAGAGGGTGAATTTTTGTTGAACGACATATTTTACTTCAGTGTCAATTCAATTTTGATAATGTATTGAGCCGTAGCCATTCGTATGTACTCGTATTAAAACAATTCGTAGTCAGTCTAATTAGACAATAAGGCCTTAAAAATATTTAAAAATATGTACTTGGCACACAGTGGTACACTAATTAAATGAGTTCGTTAGAGTTGTAAATCCTAAGTACAATTTTATATTCTAGTAGTATTGTTTCAAGCTATTAATGTTTTAATTTTATTTAAATCTTGTTTCTTACTAACCATTGGTTTCTTTTCCCTGTGAACCTTTTCTTCCACGCGACCGTGTCTTTTTTCCAACGCGACCCCATGATTTATTCTCATTTTTCACTTAAACCGGAGTACTGAAGTTATCGCGTCACTAATTCTTCAAATCCAGCTCGAAGGACCATGAACAATTGGGAAACATAATTTAAAATCTACCGCAATTGTGAGTAGATTAGAAAGAATATTGGAACAAAAAATAAAACAAACTTGCAAAGGGCTTGTATTAATTTACCAATAGTGCACTTAATAATATGAAATATTTAATTTAATAAAAAATATTTAATTAAAATAGAGTAATAAAAATATTTAATAAAATTTTACGATATTAAAATTTTTGTGATATTTTCATTGTTCAATCGTAATATGCCTGTAGTAATCATGCAAGTGTAATTCTCATCCCTCAACTAAAGCAATCTAAGAGCAACAAAAGTGAAATGTGATTGTCGGTATGTATGAATAAAGCAAACAGGAATCGTACAGGATAGAAATTCAAACAAACAAAGAAAAATAATCATGGAATGGAAAGGATATATAAAATTTCGTTTAGAAGTTTTAAGTTCAATTGAGACATTCCAAATTGAGAAATAGCAAAGGAAAAAGTTGATAAGTTGTTACGTTCACATTGCTGTAGAGTTTGTGTTGTATAAACATTGTTGTAATGAAATAAACTTAGAATTGGAACTACCGTCAAACGCAGAACAGCCAAAGTAATTATTGATTTTGTTTATTACAATTTCATTTGATTATATATAGCGAAAAATGTATCAGTCCCAACAATATAAATTAATAAACTATTATTTTAACTTCTATAATCATTGATGGTATTTAAAACAGTAGCAATAAAAAAGCGAACATTTACAAAGCACAAGAAGTAAACTAGAAAAAAGTAAAATAATAAAGTATTGAAAGATACAAAAAACCGGAAAGCAAGTATTCCATTCAGTGTGGCACAAGAAAAGGACACCTGCACTTATCTGACATTCATAAGATAAGATCGAAAGAAGGTTTCAAAAATCATATAGGAATTACAGTTAATATATCTTTTGGTTAATTCTTTTCCACAAAATTAGAAATTAACAAGAAGAGGCAGAAACATTTAGAAGCTAATAATGATATTTGTAGATTTAGGGACGAAAGGCTTACGAGAGCATACTGATCAGACCTCTAAACGATGCTATTAATAGGAATAAACAAAAAAATGTTTACTAAAAGTTCCATCAATAAAAAGTATGCAAGAGGTGCGTACATCGTCCACATTATTTGAAATCTATTGTGACAGGGTCCCGCTCGCGACGCTGCTAACGCACAGAGTTAGCGACTGTCCCAGATGGCGCCAACAAATATCTTAATTAGTAGGTACGGCGTCGGCTGGGCCAGACGTTTGGGCTCAACACACGCACACTAGTAGCGTCATCGTAGATAGCGTGAAGTTGAGTCTAGTAGTATAGCTATGGCGACATTGTGACAAAACTTCCATAAGAAATACATGGGTCGAAAAAGGGACGGACATTTTGCTCATTGTCCTTGAAAAGCATGGGGTTTCTGGGACATTCGTCCATAAGAGAATACATTGGATCAAAAAACGAACTCCGAAATTAGATTAAATAAAGTTCCCAATTATTCCAAATTAGGTTAAATGAAGGTGAGTTTTTCGCGAACAAAAAATTAAACAAATTGTAAAATATATGCAAGTGAATTAAATCAAATTAACTTCAAAACACTTTGGCGGCTGATCAACTGTATATAAATATAATAGCGAATTAGATCAAGTGAATATAAAGAATATTATATCTAACCTACCATTGTTGTGAACAAACTCTGCGTAAAAGTTGGCTCGAAAATATTTTCGAGGTTGAATTGCCTTGTGTTCACGCTGTAGCAAAGTAAGTCGTAAATCGAATATTTGTATGCATGTGCCCGGACTGTTCAGGGTAGTGACCATGCGTTTGTATATACATATATATATATATATATATATATATATATATATATATATATTCGTTGTGATCGTACGAGGTTTGAGCATGCTTTTGGTTTGAGCCGAGGCTAAATACACTTGCATCAATTTCAGTAAAGTATTAAAATGACAATTAATCCTCCTCCTCAATGTCCACCCTCCTCAATGTCTTCTCTGACAAACGCTCCCTAATTCAGGAAGCAATCAGGCAAGTCTCCCGTAACCTTCTGCGTAGGGAAACCTACATCTCCTTTTCCAACACGGTTTCAATCGTGATTATTCCAATTCAATGGACTTAGCGATTGGAACCGTAAATGCCTGTGGGGTACGGCATAAAATTTATCCTATTAAAAATTTCCTTTTATCCGACAAAGTGATATCCACTCTCCATTACAGAAACTAAAATTCAACGCGACATTAATATTTCAAATTACAAAGTATCTCAGCAAAATAGTCGCTAAGGTAGCATGAGAGGAACCGCTTTGGCCATCCATAGTAATTATGCTAGTACTCCGTTTCCCAACATCTTGAGTGTGTGGCTGCAAACATATTTTACAGTCTCTTTTTTCTCTTATTATAACCCGCCCACAGAAACCATTTCTCAGGATTTTCTTCAATTCATCTCAATTTTTCCGAAAGCCATAATCATGGGCGACTTTAAAGCTCGCCACGTGGATTTTGGCGACTCGGCAACAAATTCAAACGGCGAAATTCTCACTAATTGTTTCATACAATTTCAATCATTGATCATATAGTGGTAACTGTAAGTCTTATCCAATTTATTGAGCCAGAGTGTTTCGCCGGCATTTCAGTCACATCAGAACATTATCCACTTCTAGTCAAAACTCGCATAGATTCAGTGCCAATTCCCCCACCATCACAAATCACTATACGTGATGTTGAATAATATTTTACAAAATACCCTGCTTAACTTACCCATGAGCACCCCTTCTGAAATAGACACCACTCTTGCCAATTTATCTGAAATCATACAGAATTCAGCTGCAGAGAGTATTCCTCTAAAAATCGTATACCGAAATAGGCATCCTCTTCCTTCCGATATCATTAACATGACACGAGCCCAGAGAGACCAGAGAGACCCTGGTATATTGCCCAGAGAGACCCTGAAATTAAATCTGAGTGGAACAGACTCAATGCTTTTGTTTGGCGCAAAGAAATAATATAATTGTTAACAAGGTAATATAATTTCTTCATCTTTGTGGCTCGATTTGCGATTGTAATTTACTGACAAGGTATAGCTTCTATTTATAATTCAAAAATTATTCGTATAATTCGACTATCATATTCCAGTAGCAAAAATAGCAAGTAAAGTAGCAAACTAAAGATATTTTGATTTATGTTATTAATTTGTCGATTTGTCTGATTGGATTGCGGCTTGTCTCCTGCTTGTCCAGGACGAATTAAATGGTTTAGCGAAGATGTTTTAGGCCGTTTCAGCAGGTTAGCATGTCGAAGATGGGAAATACGTAGTTGATGGCGTGAGATGACTGGTTGAATATATGATGTAATTTTTGGACGGATGAAATTGCTTTTTGACGGATTAAGAAAGAATTTATTTGCTGTCGCTGAAATGGAAGTAGCGGAATCATCATTGATGATGTTGTTCACGAGTTTCTATCGCTGCCATCCTCGTTGCGTTGGGCGGTTGACCTCCTTCTTCCTCTGACGTTGGCTCCCTCCTTTACACATTGACGAAGATTTCTCAATGAAGGGTTATGAAATAAGAAGTGAGTGATGAGAAAATAAAAGATTCGCCAGAAAATAATGAATGTAATGTATGTATATACCTGCCATTTACTACTGACTGGGTAGAATTTAATTTAATTTGAAATAAAAATAAGCGATTTGTTGGTGGCGCTTGCTTTGAACAAATCAGATTCAAGACTGCGAATTCTGCTCGTCATTTAGCAATCAATTTGATTACTTCATGGTGAATTATTGCCGATCGAATCGTGCGAGTTCCTCACTCGTAGACGGTTAGAGCAAAACACAAAATGTGTATTGGGAACGCTAGATTGAGTGGATCCTTTTATGTGAAATTAGCTAACAGAAAGCTCCTCTAGCATGTTGTCGGGGCCGGTGGCATTCGGTGTCGCCGGACGCAAGAGCTAGGCGTGCCTTGAAGGAAACTTTTGCTGGAAAATTTTAGGAAGTCTAAAATTTCGAACAATGGAAAAATTTGGACGAAAGCATAAGTGGTGGGCGTATGAACGGTGTTCGTGAGATAAAATCTTAGGGAGCATTGCATTGAAACGCTGTTTACTAAAACTCGTAGTACTAAAAATCCATGATTGGTCAAGAACACAAAAGGGTGAGTTTCAATAAGGATATGTTGAAAATATGGACGGGTGGAAATAATCATTAAAAACTTTTCAGTTAATAATAATAATAATAATAATAGCTTTCGCAAAAGCATATTTATGGCAAAACTAGCGATATCCTGCATTACAGAGGTCGGCAACAGATCATATACGGGAGTAGGCTTAGACTTTTTTGGGGCGCGTTACGTCGGCACGGTTGAGTATTATAATCTATGTGAGTAGGAATTTATGTGATTTACAACCCTTTCGTGTTTGCGGCTTATTTGATAATTTCATGCCATTTATTTTGTAAGCGAAACTTTTATTTATTAATTTATATTTATATTCTTTGTTAATTAATTTTTAAATTTATTTGTTGATTTATTAAATTATATTTGAAGAACTGAATTAAATTTGAGTAGTCAATTTATATTATATTAGGATTACTTACAACGTTAATTAATTGTTTAAATTAATTTACATGGGGTATGTTAAATTAATAACATACGGTGTGAACCCGGACTCTGAACGAACATAGAAAAGCTAGGTTTGATATGCTATTCTGAGTTCTGTAAGGCGTCAACTTATTTTCTTCAGTATCTTCTGATCATTCATCACAATTAATATTGACCCAAAGAAATATAGAACCAACTAGATTAAAAATCTGCGAAACTAATGCTGTATTAATACAACAAAACATAGTACTATTCAAGTTACGACTTGAATTATAACTACTGTACCTCGACACAAGGTTTTGTACGATTGTTTTGGTAGGCTGGTGGTTGCAAAGAATTACCAATTGTGAAGCTAACTGCACATGTCAGTGTTACTACATTCTTAATTTTAAAGTTATTTGGCTCATTCAATATAATTCCATTAAATATCTTAAAATGCTTAATGATTTTGAAAAGTATTTTAGCTTTATAAGTGAGCCACCACCACAACAATACGTAATAGGACCAAAGCTTCTTTATAATATATTGCAAACATAATGTAGCATGAAAAAGCACTTAATTTGAAATCTCATCGCACGGAGACCTATATCAAGAATGCGGATTACTCGTAGGTGTAAATTTTAATTAAAAAGCCATAGATTTTAATACATCGTATTCGATTTCAGTTCAGCTCGATTTATTAATGGCAACTTACGGAATAATAAACAATGAGTAAATAGGAAAAACAAAAAAGTTTTCTGTTGATTTTCTATGGTTTGAAATAAAACTGAAGCATAATTCTGAACATAAAATTAAT
>WYDF02324920.1:0-14228 GCA_009867245.2 Adranes taylori | reverse complement strand
TCTGCATTTGCTGACGTATCCTCCATATTTAATAAAATATCATAAACTGCAGTTATTTGTAAAAATAATGATTTTATTATTTGAGTATTATTTGGCTTTGTTTCACTTTCAGAGTTCTGGCTAGTTACATTTTGAGTGGTTTCTGTGTTCGAAACTGATGAAAACCATTTTTGAATAGACATTTTTTTTGCTTCGTTCACCCTCAACTTCTTTTTTTTTCAATATTCTGCTGCACTTGGCCGTTTAGACATATTTTTTCTTTTTTCTTATAAATTAATATATTTAACTTGTTAGCAATTTTATTAAATTATTATTGTGAATTTGTGAATTCAAGCTTAACTATGTTTATTACACTTACCGTGTAATCACCGTGTAGGTGTAATTAATTAATTTGTAAAAAATAAACACTAAACCTAACGTAATACAAAAAAAATGTAACTGTTCTAGTTAGTGCGCCCCTAAAATTCTGCGCCTGGGGCTGAAGCCCCGCTCGCCCCACCGTAGTTCCGGCACTGTGTATTAGTTACTTTAAAAGATATCCTTTTGGAAATAACTAATAAATATTTCTCTCGTAAGCGTAGTTTACAAACTCTAGATTTAGCTGTTTTTCGAAAAATATTTATCATCGCAGGCTAGTTAGTCCTCAGACAAGTGACCAAATATCAGTTGTATCAGATAACAATATACGACATTCTCTTTCTTAAAATTATGGCTTGCGGAACCCTTTATATTTGTGTTAGCAAATTTTTTCAAATATTTCCGACGACTGTTTACGTAAAATATAAAAAATAAGTCTATTGTTTTTTTTATTCGTGAACAAGTCTCCTCTAAAATTTCTACTATTTTTTCAGTACATCATCTTCTGATCCCAGACGCGTTTTCCAATTTTTCCGTTTCAATTTTTTCAATTTTTCCAATTTTTTATCTCATAAGATTGCACACATTCTACAAACAGAACAAAATAGGCTTCAAGATCACAAATGAGGCCTGCCTTCCGAACGTAATGTGCTATGTTATCAGTTTTTCAGCATATTTTTATAAAAATAATTCGAAATGTTTTTTTAATATTATTTAATTTTTGGGTTTTATTTTAAAACTTATAAAATTTATATTCTTTTAAAAAATTGTACGAAGAAAAAACATATTATACTGAAGACAATTAAAAGTATAGACCTTGCCTTTTGTTATAATACCACTTATACTTTCTGGTTTGAGAAATAGTTAAAAGAAACATGTATAACTTGGGTTGTATAACTTTGGGAAAAAATACATGTAGTAGGCAAGGTTGTCAAAAGGTTATAAGTGTCTGCTGGTAGTGCCAGTCAAAACGTTGTATGTGCAATGTCACTTGCATATTTGTTTTGGTTCCATAGATGCTGCAAATCAACAAAATAGTCAAATGAATTTGTCTGAAAAAGTATTCCCTAGCTGCGATGTCAACAAAGGACAACATTGCCCTAATGTGCGGTATTTTATCCACTACCAATCCGTTTCTTGTAGAATGTTCCTCCACTTCAATCGCGGCAAAATCAGCAAGGGACCTTCCTGGTTACAAAATGCTGAACTTAGTACTTGATTATAGATGACCGTGAGTATTGCACACTTCCATCTTTCCAAAATTATCTCTCTTTAATCTTAATCTGGCAGCTTCGGAGATTTTTAACTTTGTGATATTGAAGTTATTGTGCGCTATCATTCACCATCACCATCATCATAGAAGGATTGGTGCATTTTGCTGTTTGGGCATGATTCGCACTAAATCCAAGCACACCCCTTACATCACCGCTTCCATTGCTCCACTAAACCAAAATCTCTGTCACAATCCAGGAATGTATGTCAGGAAATACAGGAAATTTGTGTTCAATTTCAGCAAATATTCATTTGGCTAGTACGGTGAGGTACATTGCTAACACTATCTGGTTTTTATTTTGTACACCGCAGTTGTTCGACCAGACAATCAATTTCCTCTTGTTTGTGTTAATCTCCGTCGTCAAAAATTTGTAGACGCAGTGGGTGACTTCTGCTGAACCATAACCTCCCATGATTTCTGTCCAAAAACGCATTATTCTTTTGTCCATTTCAGAATCATATATTGCTAAATTGCAACATGCGAGCTGTTTTTATATACATAGGTCGATTTGTTGCATTTATATTTAAATCTTGGAAATTATAATGTTTGTCTAAACCATGTTTTGCAACGTTTCTGTATCTTTTAAAGTTTAACCCCTATAATGTTCATTGTAGTTTGACCTTTGACCTTGTTGTTTTACCTGAGCTGTTTGGAAGAATACATTTCTGAGTGTGAGCTGTAGTATATACAGCTGGTGCTGCATATCGTAGCTATCACATAAGCATCAGATGTTATTGCGTTCCGGATGCCCTCTTACATAGCCTTCACTGCTACTTCTGACCGTCTATGATTAAATTCCAGCTGTACTCTTGCCTCTTACTATTCAGCACCCTGAGATACTTTAATCTGCATGTTTAGTTTGTTACAAGTCGAGCATAAACCTACGCGAGGTTGCTGGAAACTCAGACTGAAATTAGTCAGGAAGATTTGATTATACCATTGTCTAAAAACAGAAGACAGCATCGTTTCTATTATAATGGCCTATTTCAGATGGCAACGAGGAAATGTGCTCAATAATCTTATTACGCCATTCATTTATTTTTGTTGCACTTCTAGCACCACCCCTTTTTTCACTGTGATACATTTGCCCTGGCAAAATCGTTTCTGCTAACAGCTGAATACGCGGCGGTGTAATACCATATGTATCACAGAATCTCTTTAAACAAAATCTAATTTTTGAAAAACCCGGAAACGGCAGCGAATAATTGAATGAGTATTGGTGCTGACTCTCGGGGGCATGCGCGTAATTTCCATGCCTCCGTCGTTTAGTTGAGGATGTATGAATCGCAAAAGGAATGACTATTCTTTGTCGTAGTCTGCCAATTCATAAAATTTTTTAAATAAATTTCTTCGCCAGTGTAAAGTAATGGAGGTACAACTTAACTTATTTCTGCAGGTTACCTGTTAAAGAATGTGACATGACAGATGTTTTAAGAACAGATGTTAACTTATGTACAAACCTCTGATGGTGGAGTTTTTGGAGGCACTGATCGTCCAGATGCTGAAACGTCTCCATGACCACTATCTCTCCAACACTTATTAACGTTAACACCCACTTTGAGGGCGCTCTAGCCCTTTTATTTGCTTTATTTTCGTCGCCTTCTATCGTTCCCCGCCACCTTGAGGGCGTTCTGGCCCTTTTCTTTGCCTTACTTTCATCGTCTTCCATCGTTCCACCGCGACTGACGCCGCAGCAACTACAATGCTATTTGAAAGTGCCATGATACTTACAACGTTTTGAGTTTCATGGGTAAATTTACATGTGATAGTTATCATGTAAACGGGTAACCTTAATGGAAAACATAAAATGTGGCACATACAACCTAACCATGCAATAAACCTATAAAAAGTCACTGTGGCACTTACAACGTTTTGGAATTATTGGCCTCAAATAAATTGTGTAATATATAATTGAATGCAAATAATAAAACCGATAAATTTAAAGGTCAAACAACAAGAAATTTAGAAATCAGATACAATGAACATTCAAGATCTTATAAACTGCAAAAAAGAAATAGAAACGTTAGGAAACATGGCTTAGACAAAAATCATAAATTCCAAAATTTAAATATAAATGCAACAAATCGCCCTATGTATATAAAAATCACAAAAAAATTTATCTCCTAGAATAATATTACGTACATGCATACGGAACAAAAATAGAAAGATAAACCTTCTAAATTTTACATTATTTTCAGCAATATAAGGAACGCAGATAAAATTTTCAATAAAATACTTCTCATAGATTTCTGGTTAAGTTCCATAATTCTAGTATTTGCAATATTCAGTTCTTCTTACGGAAAGTAAGTAAACTTGTTCAATACTTGTTGAATAAGCACCATTCAAGATCTTTTCGTAGCATAAAGATTTCAAACTTGATCATAACTCATCATAACTCTCATCATAACTATATACCAATATTTGTTTTAGAAAACTCAGTACTTCTGAATTAAATTTGAAGGTTGGAATTTTTTTCAACTTTTTCTCATTGTTGTTGATGACAACAAGCTGCGGAACATTATTAGAACATAAAGTAAGTATAGCACTTTAGACACTTGTATTGAGACATAATATGATCATTATATCAAGTAAGCATCATATAATTATCATCATCATATAAATGATACGTACATAATATCATTTATATAATTTGATTCCATCTAACTTATTGATATCGCGAGATATAGATGCTGGGGGAATATTGTTCCTCTGGTTCATGTCTTTCAGTGCACAATTAAACTTTTCGATGGCCCTGTTTCGAGTTTTGAATTGATGCTGAATTACATCTCAGAGTATGTGTTAGTAGTTAGTTGTTCTAGCATTATATTAGTGATAAGTCCATTCTAAAATGGTACAACTTGAATTATCAAAACTATAATCTAAAGTGTGTTATACTCAGGGACCCAAACCGTTATCGTTCCGGTTCGGAAAAAGAAAAAAAAAATATCGGTTCAGTTCCACTATTCAGTTCAGCTCGTATTTAAATATTATCAAATTAATGTAAATACACCCACACCGCCCATATCTTTTTTTATACAACTTTTCCCTATAACTTAAGGTGCTCACATACATAATTAAAATGTCAAAGGCGAATATTTTCCCATACCAGGACAGGAAGCCCTCTGAATTCTTTTTATAATTTTTATAGCAATAAAAACTTAAAAATAAAATTGTAGCAATTTAATAAAGTTACTACGTTATATTTACTTACTTACTTAATTCCTTTCACACTTATCCAGAGCATAGGGCTTCGACGAAATTTCTCCAGCGCACTCTATTTCTAGCGAGGACTTTAGGCTGTACAAAGGTCTCTCCTTCCTTCTTTCCCTCTTTATCCACTGTGCTTCTCCATAATGTCTTTGGTCATCCACGTTTCCTTTTTCCCTACGGATTTCAGAACAAAATTTGTCTCTCCGTAGAATCCTGGTTTTTTCGGAGGGTATGAGCAATCCACCAATTTTGTTCTCTTGATTTGAGTGGAGATGAATTCCTGTCTAATATGGTTCCAAAGATGTTCGTTAGATATCACATTTGGCCAGCAGATTCGGAGAATTTCTCTGAGGCATATGTTCATAAGACTACAAGCTACTATTGATTTTGGAGGTGATCTGCCAAGTTTCACAACCGTAAAATAGCACTGCTTTCACATTGGTTCTGAAAATTCGGAGGTTGGTCATTGTGGAAATCTATATTGCCTTCCAGAATGAACACAGCGGAATACAGGCCGCATTTGCCTCTCGGATTCTTGCTCTGACATCTGCAGCTACACCATCATCATGGGTCACTATGCTCCCAAAGTACGTGAACTCTTCTACATTTTCGATGCCTTCATTGATCACTAGCAGTGTTTACTTTTAGAGACACCATATTGGCTTCGCACTCAAAATCTTGGAGTTTCTTTTCCATATTAAGGTGGTTCTGTGAGAGTAGGCAGATGTCATCTCCAAAATCTAGATCATGCAGCCGTTCAATCAGCTTCCACAATATGCCCCTTTTATCCATCCGTGAGTTTCCTCATCACCTCATCCAGAACCAATATAAAGATCGTTGGGAACAGAATACATCGCTGGTGAACCCATTACTTGACTGCGAATAGTCCGATGATTTTCCCTTTGTGGATGACTCGAATATGTAGTCGTATATTTCTTTAATTACATTTGATATCTTCTCAGGTCCCAATATTTCTGCAAGGTTATCCACATACTTCCCTTTCCAAGGGAATCGGAGCCTTTTCAAAATCAACGAACAGAAGACATGTTGGCCAATCCATTTTGTCCCATCACTTGCTTCAGACCAAAATTGTCTGTACCCACCTGCGCCTTGAAGTCGCCCATCGAAATCAGTACATCCTTTCTGCTACTGCGTTGAACTACTGCCTGGAGTTCTAAATAGAAGTTCGCTTTAGTGTCTTCCTCCATTATAAACTACATGACTGCATTATATACAGTTGTAATAAAGAAAAGAATTACAATTTGTAACTGTAAAATGCGGACTTGTAACTTACAATCCGCATTTCGTACAAGTCCTCATTTAATACATTAAATTAAATATTACATAAAATTAAATCTTAGTTAGTAACTATCTTAATTCCAAAGTAAGCTCAGAATGATTTAGACATATTTAACAGATAAAATACATTATTTTTCTGCACACGAGATGCCTAATGTCTATTACGCATCTAGTGAGCACTATATTACACGTATTATACGATTAATAAATATAACAAAGTAGCTTACAACAAACAAGTTTCTCGTGAACCGAATAAAATATCAGTTTGGTTCCGGTTTTCGTTCCGGCAAAAATAACGTTTTTTCGGTTTTCGGTTCGGTTCGAATCCCTGGTTACACTCTCCCAATTATCATTAGTTCTATAAAGATATCTATCTTCTAATAATTATGTTAGGTTGACATTGTATGATGACTTCTAAAATCCGGCAGTCTCTGAACCTGAAAATTGCAGAATTTTGGAGAAAGGGGGATTCTTTGTTATATATCGTCAAGTTGTACATCCTACATATATTTTAATAAAAAAATAGCTACCTAAATTTTAATTCAAGTATATAATAAAGCACCTCTAAATTCACTATGCACCTCAATAAAAAATATGACTAATTATACTTCAAAGAACGTGTAATAGGTACTACAACATAGTGGTTGAATCTGGGGTGAGGTGTGTAGTTATTATTGAATATCGACAACACGAACTAATATCTTTCATTAACAAATAAATATATCTTTCAGGTAAATAAATTTCACAATGTTCTTTTCGATGCTAATTGGTGGACAAGTGAACATTTGATCAAAATACAAAAATATTTTGTGTTAATTATGCTAGCAAATTCAAATGCAACTCTTATAACAATTGGAAAATTACATAAACTAAATATGGAAGCATTTTTAAAAGTATGATTACGTTCATTCCTCTTTTGCTTAATAAATATCTTAAAACAAAAGAAGCACTCATAGATGAAAGAATAAAGAATAAGTACATAATCGAACAAGCAATCAAGCATGCCAAAATAGTGGTTCTAATTCAGAGCAATATGGGGGCGCGTCTTCAGAAAGATTATTTTTACAAGTAATTATTGGTAAAAGACAACTTTGTCATTTTGTATACGAGCTGGCACTAGATTCGCCACAGGCTAGATATTATTATTCATAATAGCTAAATTTTGCATTTACTGTCATGTACATTAGTGATGTGTCGTTCCGTAAAGAACGTTTTTTTTTATCGCGGTATATGTTTGGAACGCGATGTTATTTGAAAAGAACTTGTTTCCATTTGGAACCTATATATAATACATCGAGTTCATTCTTTTTTATAAATTTGTTTTTTTTTCGTCATCTCTTTTTCGATAGTTCATTAAAACTAAAAACTCATTAAAACCTACTACATTGCATCAGACACGCATGCAATGTAGTAGGCACACATTTCATACACATAGTTAACTCAAGCCTCGGGTGAAACTGATACGCAGTCCAAATATGCAATTTTCATCGTTCATCCAAGTATGCATGAGCTTCTACACTATAAGCGGATGGGATTTATCGCACCGACCACTGGCATTTTTCATTTCGCCCCGACCTGTATACCACGTCGGATGCAAAGCGATGATGATTTCGACTCTAATAAATACCGTACCATTTTCTAACAGAGCAAGTTACATATATGATCAAACGATTGCGAGGATAGTAACTATTGTTCTCCGTTGTTTAGTTGAGAATTGATAAATGTATCTTTGATTTTTACGGAGGCATCTTTTACAAATCGTTGTTTAAACAAGCAATTCATTCACAGGTTTCTTCTAGGTATTTTTTTATACTTGACAGTTCTTTCTCAAATTCGAAAATTAATAGAATTTAAAAAAAAAATTGTGGGCGTGATCGTCGCTCCATCTTTCGTATACTGGAGTCATTTGTTGTATTATATTTTGACTAAAGCAAGTTGAACATTTTAATGTTGACTATCACTTTATAACTCGTCTATTAGATTCAATTTGCACAATAGTTGTTTAGGGTAAATTAAATAAAACTAGCGTAATCTACAAATTGCCTACCCTATAAATCCTTTCCCCATGAATGCCCCGGTTCCTGTATTTGCCTACGGCGCAGATAGCTCCGCTGCCCGCTTTGCCGCGGCCTGCGACCGCTCTTCACAAAATTTCTTGAAAAATTTATCTTGGAAAATTTGTCTTAGAAAATATGTCTTGGAAAATTTGTCTTGGAAAATTTCTCTTGGAAAATTTCTGACACTGCAGTCTAGCCTTGAACTTTTGAATTCGAGTACGAATAAATTTGACCACCTATACTTCCTCAGGTTCTCATTTTTACTTATGGAACGGACAATCAAAAAATATGAAACTTGTTGTTTACAATTATTTTTTCCATCTATAATAGTTTCTAACATTATCAATAAGTTCACTAAACTTTAAATATGGCAACGCCGTGTTCTATACCAGTTGGAGGTTACAAAATTATAATGTGGATCGGCCACTGATAACAACATTTATTAAATTCCAAACAAACCATCATAAAACGTAAAATATTTTTAAAAACTGATTTTCTAAATAAAATAATCAGTTTCAACACCTCCGAAAATGATAATATGGACCCGCCACTGATAACAACATTTATTAATGAAGAATGTAAGTAGTATTTACCTTTACGCGATAAAACGAATTTTTAAGTTAGTAGGAGTTAATTTCGAAAATTATAAGAATTAGTTGTAAAAATTAAGGCAAGGTGGACACGTGTTTCTAGCATAGGTTATAGCTTTTATCAATACCTTTTCTTATTTCAAATAGAGGCTTAAGGTCTCATTGCATCGAACTACGAATCCGATACTCAACCGCTACGCTGTGAATGCCTATACAACAAATTTTTAAAACTTTCTATTTAACCGTTGATTGTATGTAAGTTTGCATATATTAAGATGCTATATTTTTAATTATTCGCTGTATGCACATATGGTATAATGTATTCTATCAGCTATACGAAGAGTCGTGTCTTTGAAACGATAAGAGTTAGGCCCTTCATGTGGTTATCATTTTAAATAGAATTAAAAGGGCTATCAGAATGTATAAAAATATACAGGGTATAACTAAAGTTTTTTGACAATTTGTTATTGCTCAAAATCGGTTCAGTATATTCAGTTGTTCATATTAGTGCAATGAGGTCCCTTAGCCTTACAAACGTTTCCAAAGTTTCATTTTTCCAACTTCCATAGAAGCCGAGATATTTAGGCCAGTAAAAAAAATTTTCAAGGTCAAATTACTCCCAAGTTTACGTGTGCGATTTTTTTTAAACTGGTTTAATCCCTTAAATATTAAAGGGTCTTTTGGTGCAAGAAATTTAAGAAGGAGCTTTAGGCAGACTATAAAATAAAGTTTATTTGAATGTCCAATCTTTTATAGTTTCTAAGATATATTGAAAAATATTTTGAAACTTTGAACGTGGCAACGTCGTGTCGTGTACATAACAGATACATGGGACTTTTTTATTCGACGTAGTACAAAAAAATACTATATGCATGCAAAATTCCATCCACCCAGTTCGAAAATTGAATTTTTTGTACGTATATGGTATATGAAAGATAATAAATGGTGAACATTTGGAAATGACACAATATTTAATTAGTTATACGTTTTATTGTACATAAAATTAAAATATTTTACATAAAATTAAAAAGATATATATATATTTACTGCTTTTACAGCAATAATTTTTGTTTTGCTTGTCACTTCAACGGAACCCAGAACGGTACTTTATCGCGATATTTTTATGGAACTGAACGGTTAGTGGCGTTCCAAGTGTGACACCAAAATTCACATATGACGAATGCTATGGGTTAGGTTGAAGGAAAATATTGATCATAACTTTCGTAACTTTTGATCAGTAATATGGTAGACAATATTTGGATAATAACAATTTTTTGTTTTAAATTCTTAATTAATTTTGAATGAAAACAGATTTAAGAAACATAAACTATTTTACTTAGTTTGTTTATCAATAGTATAACAATAGATAAAAATTAAATTATTACTTTGACTAACTTTGATCGGATGTTATGTATAGCGGCTAGAAAAATGATTAATTCCACTTCTTTTATCATTTTGACTAAATTTGGTAGGTGTTATACATAATGACTACTATAGCGGATAAAAAGTCGAGTCGTGTTAGATAGAATTCAAATATCTCGGCTCCGGATAAAGTAAATAGATCGGCATAAAACCAAGTTTTATCTCTACAATACTACTATAAGTATACAAAATTTAAATTTTTTCGAAATGTAATAACTGAAAAAATATGTAAAAAATATATAATAAAATTCGGAATTTTATCTTTCGATCCACCTAAAGAAAAGTTTAAAGACATTTATCATTAATGTGGAAAAAAAGTATGACAATTTGTTATTTATTTTGTTCCTGTCTATACTACAAACATATAGTTTAGGGCAGGATGGAACTTGTGTCACTAAGAATGTTATAGTTATTTTAGATTTTATTAATTAATTATTTTGTAAAAATGTAAGGTAAAACAAGATGCAAAACATTTACACTATAGCCAGACATATATAGCCAGTCGCGGCACCTTTGATTTGATGCCGCCAAACTGGTCCAAGGGAATGTGTAATTTCAAGTATCCATTTGAATGAAATAAAACGACGTATTCCACCTCCAAAACAATTTTTATTCCAAAATATTATTTATGAAATGATAGGGCCATCCGGATTTCGAAGCCAGTAAGCTTCCTTACTCTTTAGTCTTTAGTCTTTAAAAGTTACTTCTTAAATGACGCGCATTATGGTACCGTCGAAAATACAGTCGAAGTACTGTGCAGTAATTTGGAGTATAAGTTTTATAAATCATCTTTTGGCATAAATTGTTTTGCATTTGGAATACTTTGTTTTAATTCATTTAAATAATATAAAGAATTCTTTCTACACTATTTCTAAATAGTCAATTTGAAAAATGGAGAAGACCATATTATATTATATTTAATAGCTCTCATATTGATATTGGAATTTTTATAATTGTAAAAACAAGGAACCTATTATTTGAAACCCGAACATAAAAATCGGAATAAAGTGGTAAAGCCTAGAACATATTAAAACTTCGTTTAGCATCTAATGCCCGGTTATTGGATTTAAAAAATGAAGGATTCCCTGATGTCAATGTTTCGCCGCATACTAACTACGGTGTCATTAAGTCTTTCTCATCTTATAATCAGACAAGTAGCAGCGACAACACTCTGTTCTTCGCTTACCATTTTTAACTGAACACAAACGCCTCTGGCAATCAATGTGTCTACGCGTGCCAAATGTTATGCGTATCGAACATTTGCCAAACCACCACATTGTGTGGAAAGGTAAGCGAATATTGGAGCGAATGCCGTAACATCACTGAATTCTATGCTACTAACTGGAAAGGAATCAGCTGATATTTCACAATATACCCACGCCTGTCAGGGGCAACAGAAAAAGAGAACCTATCTTTTTTACATATGACT
This sequence comes from Adranes taylori, assembly GCA_009867245.2. Taxonomy (NCBI): domain Eukaryota; kingdom Metazoa; phylum Arthropoda; class Insecta; order Coleoptera; family Staphylinidae; genus Adranes; species Adranes taylori. The sequence continues at coordinate 2,591 of WYDF02324920.1, read as the reverse complement.
GCAAACTAGAGAAACAAACTGTGTTTGACATTATTAAATGTGTGGAAGATTGTGGGTTTTACGTTTGTGCCAATACGAGTGACTTGGGCGGAGAAAACCGAGGATTAGCAAACGAATTACATATCACCTCTGATCAAGCGTTTTTTATAAATCCTGATAATACTCTGAAAATTTATATTTTTGCGGACCCACCACACGTACTAAAACTAATTCGAAATCACTTTTTGGATAATGGTTTTATACTTAATGGTACAGAAATTAATAAGTATATTATCAAAAAACTTCTTGGTTTAACTTCTCGATCTGACTTGAGTATAGCTCATAAAATATCCGAAGAACACATTAGTGTTAAAGGTCCTCAAGTTAAGACAGCCGCAAAATTATTATCCCATCAGGTATCCTCTGTTATAAAAAGATGTGGAATGTTAGGCTTATTTACAGAAAATGATTGTTGGTTGGAATGCTCTGAGTTTTTGAAACAAGAAAATGATTAGTTTGATTGCAACAATGTTCAAATACCAGTAACTGAAACAATAGCTAGAGTTCAGGCATATGGATTAAATCTAGAATCAGGCTGGTCTTTTTGACCATTTAAGTTTCGCCTCCGAAATTACATTCTTGGCCGAAATGAAAATTGTATTTCTGTGGGATGTAATGCAGAAGAAGATAACACTCCAGAGGGCCACTTAGTGAGCGTTGTCTCAAAAAATTAATTTCAAATAACACAAAAACAACAGAAAGCGAAACCAATGAAGTAGAGGAAACAGCAGCTGACTTAAAGTATGATGCAATTGAATATGTAAGTGGCTATATTTGTCACAAATTCAAGTTACCTGTTGCTGAAACATCTACATCCGCTACATATTCATGGACAGATTGTCTGTCTGAAAATGGTCTAATAAAACCACCCATAGAATTTGTGTCTAAAATCCAGCAATTAGAAAAAGTATTTGAGGAATCAAATTTAGATTCTTTACTTATTACAAAAAATTAATTTCTAAATCAGAAGATATTCACACAAAAGAGTAATTATGAATGATGAAAAATCTAAGAAAAGAAAATTAACAAAAATTTCTATTATGAAAATTAGTAAAATGTTGTTTGACATCTTGTATTTGTAATATTTAGTCAAGTTTAATGTTTCATATATTGAAAAGGTTTCATTTACAGTTAATATTAACAAAAATTGTTTATAAATATGCGATTAAATACCATTTGACAAATATAAATATATCTAGCTACTCTCTGAGTGACGTCATACGCCAACTGGTCGCGTTTTTGAACACCGGAATGTCATACCTCTATACATCTTTGTTCAAGGTGCATATTTATTAAGTTGTAAGTGCATAAATACATGCATATTTTGTGATTTTAAAATGCATAATTACTCGGGCTATATTTATAACTAACAGCTTTTAATTTAAGAAAGTCAATAGCAAATCGTAACAAAAAACACCCCAATTGCGTACGCACCTGACAATAATACACTTATTTATACACAATCTACACAAATTTATTTAAAACAAAATACACAATTTACTTATAACAAAAAAAAATGCATTTAAGAAAAATTAATGTCTCTCGTGTATATTGCATTGCATATATTTTTTCTTTTCCTGAGAACTAGAGGATCAACCCCCCCCCCCCTAAAGTAAGGATAAATACATTGAAATATTTACTCTAAAAATTGATTGAGTCAAGTTACTTTATGGTAATTCATGATATGATCAATTGGAAGAGTATTTACTTGGTGGTTTACCAATGTCCACTATACTATAGTGACTATATACAATGGTTAGATTGTGAATATAATTTCAACTTTTTCGGGCCACTTCTATGAGAATATTTAAAGTATTAATTACGATGGTTGTTTCAAATAATTTGTCAATAATCAAATGCTCACTCATTCATATCGGTCTATATTTTCAGGTAATTAAAACATGCGTCACGGTGTACTTATTTCTACTTAACTTCGTAGATTCATAGAACATCCAAATGATTTGGCAACATTCAATGCTTGTCTACAAAAAGTGGTTAACCAAAAATATATAGATTGTTTTATAGATAGTTGTAAATATAGTAATTCATTCCAATAATCTTTTATTATACCGGGTGCATATTTGAAATCTGTAGTGTTTATGGCATTAATAAAAATATTTGAAAAATACAGATTGTGTTTCACAATAAATAAAAAGCTGCATCGGCCGGGAATCGAACCCGGGCCGCCCGCGTGGCAGGCGAGCATTCTACCACTGAACCACCGATGCTTGTTATTACTCTTGTGAAACATAAGTATATATACTACACTTTGGTAACGCATATATATAGTCTTTGCCTACATAAAAGATTAATTATATTTGTAATATATATCACGTCCTACCACGAGCGGAACTAGCTGACGCAGGAACCTGCATTGCTTGCGGTCAAGGGAGGTGGCTGAGCTATAGGGGGAGGGGCAATTATCATTCAATAAGGTTTTTTTGTTAAATAAAAAAAGTTATTTGGTGAAACATTGTTCTCTCTTGGGAAGCACGTTTTGAGGTTCATGTGTCCAAGAAAACAGTTCCTCCTAAATATCTATCTATCTATAT
>WYDF02324919.1:0-27683 GCA_009867245.2 Adranes taylori | reverse complement strand
GGAGAAGAAGTACTTCGGTACGGCGGACCCGGCGAAGTGGCATAAGGGACACCGTCTTGCCCCTAAGGCGGACGAACTCAATTCAATAAATGAATCAACGGCATGAGGATCAGGCAGACAATGGGAAACCACCTGATTATATTCCCTTGAGCACATCATGTCAAACAAGGCAGACAAGGATGGAAAACCACCATAAAAGCCATTGAAACATGATGTCACCATACTCTCACGAGAGTCAACGGACAAGAGAAGAAGATATCGATGTTATCATTAGTTTAGGTAAAGATGAAGAAGAAGGTTTACAACGATTGAAGCAAGTTTTAGAACTCGGTAGTGAGTACAGTTTAGAACTCAACCTCAAAATGAATCAATTTATACATTTACCTATAAAATTTTTAGGACACTTTATCCAGGACACGGCATAATATCTGCAGGAGAGGCTAAGACATTTGCAGTTGAGAAATTTCCAGAACCCGCATCAAAAAACGTTCAAAGATTCTTGGGACTAACTGATGTTTTTGATAACTTATTTATAATTATTCACATATAGCTAAACCTTTGTCAGACAGGTTGACAAAGGATCAAAAGTTCATTTTTGAAACAGAGCAGAAACATGCATTTGGGACTCTCAAGAATTCATTTGCCGATGCTACGGTTTTAAAAATATTTCACCGTGGATTAGAAACTAAACATCATACGGATGCTAGTATAGATGGATATGGGGCAATCTTATTACAAAAGTCTCCAGAGGATGGTAAGTTATATCCTGGTATATTCATGAGTAAGAAAATGTCGGATGAAGAAAAACAATACCCGATTTATGAACTAGAAGTTTTAGCGGTGATATAGTTGGAATTTCAAACTATATTTACTTGGCAAACATTTCAAGATTGTCACTGATGGCGATGCCTTTTCAGAGATGTTTTATAAAAAAGAATTTTCTACTACAGAGGCACGATGGGTAATGCTGTTAGAGGAATACAACTATTTTGTTGAACATAAGAGTGGAAATAAAATGCGAAACGTGGATAGTTTCAGTAGATATCCTGTTATGTCCATTGAAAACGATATCAATAATGCAAATAATTTAAGATAATGATGAAATGATCAAATCTGTTAAAGAAGTTCTCAACATTCATAAGCACGACGATTTTATAAAAGGTGAGATACTATTTAAAATGAAAAATGCTTGCGAGCAATTTGTTGTTCTGTTACTGGTTTTATTGAATTAACCAAACCAGGATCGTAATTTGTTTATAACTACTATACTGATTTTTATATTTTATTTTGTTTCTAACATATTTTGCTCTTGCATGAGATTCAGGGTTGGGTTAGGAATTCGTTTGTTCTTATTTTTATAATAAAGTACGTAGTTTCTTATATGATAAACACATAAAGGCAATAACTAGCTTAAATAATTAGGTTTATTGTTCTAGTATTTATAATTTCAAAAATATGCCTCTAAGCGCGATTTTAAATGAATGACAATAATGTTGATTCTAAATATAATTCAAAATTTGTTACGCTGATCCATTTCTCTTCTTACATTCAAAATAAAGCAAATAAAGCGTAACGAACTAAATATGATTGTATAAATTACATTGTATTAGATTTATTCATCTATGAGTACGGCCGTGGAATGAACTTCTCTTCTGTACCAACGGCGTTGAAGCTGATTGGGTTAAATAAATGAACCTTCGTTGAATAATATATGGATGAAGATCGAATGGAGCATTGGCGATGTAGAACCTTATCGTAGGATTTTCGTACATATGCGCGCAGGCGTAGAAATGCATTGAAACGTTATGATAATTGGCTTTTTGTTGATGAATAATGATGCTGAGGATATTGATTAATAATTTGAGTTGACGGAATGAATTTGGCCTCCGCCGAAGTACTGAAATTTGCATCGGTGATGTCCTCGTTCTAGTCAACGTCTTTTTCTCATGTGACTCTCCATATCTTGCATCGATGTCAAGGATAATGGGAAAATATATGAGACTAAGAGTAGAAGAAAATGATAATTAATTGGGAATCGAAAGATTCAGCAGAAGATGTGTCGTCGGATACGGAACCTTTTATTTGTTATGTAGAAGTATCGTAGAATATTATTTTTGTTGAATATTTTTTTTTTTTATTGTAATCGTAGATTAATATATTGTTTGAATATTTGACATATTACTGTAACGCTTTAAGATCAGATAAACACTGGTTGCGGTCATTCTCGCTGACCAAAAGGAATTGACTAGGTATTATTTCAGAATTAAAGCTTTGGACTAGCGCGATTGGGTTCTCGCAGCCATCCAGAGATAAAAACTAGAAAATTGCGTCTAATTGGATTCTGGGCTCGAAGGCTCACTTTTATAAGAATTTTCTGGCAAGGTAAACATCCTTTGAGCTGTAGTGTTCTGCATAAGCCGATGGCTTTCGACGGCGTCTGCCGCAAAAAAGGCGGAGTTAGAAAGAAGCCTATGCTACAAAATTTTTAGGAAGGTTATACTTACTGCCGATCAAAAGTTTCTTCCTGATACGATAAGAAAATTTAAGGATCAAAGTGCCATTATTTTGTTGACGGTTAACTAGTGAAAATGCAAGTAGTGGTAATTTCTAAAAGTGGTGGGTCACACCAACGGTGGAAATAATAGCTTGATGCATCAAAATATGAAAGTATCTCATAGAAAAATCTCAAAAATATGTTAAACTCATATCCAATCAGATTGTTAAGGGCCAAAAGGGTATAAAGCTTAACGAACATTCGGAGAATTGTGGTAGGATGAAATTTACTATCCAAACTTGCATAAGCCGACAAACGAAATCATTATTTTAAAATGATAATCATAAAAAACTCGTTGGCTATATCGGAGACGTATATATCTACATCAATGAGAACCGCTGCCGTTTCGGCAAGAAGAAAGCATTTGACGTGATCGTATGCCGATGAAGTCTTATTGGCGCTTACTGGTCTGATGATTTTTATTTGTATAGATGTGTGTAGGTTGTAGAAGCTGACGAACTTGCACCTTAACTATTTTCTTTCTGGCTTTTATTTACATATTACAGGTTGGTTTTATATATTATTTTCCTTCTTAATTTAACTAATTTACTTATGATTAATTGATTGATTGATATATAGATTACATTTAATTATACATATTCTTTTTCTTTAATGAATTGGATTAGTGAATTTAGATATATTATTAGAGGATCTCATTTAATTTATGATTTATTAAGGAATTGATTATTGCTATTATTAATTAATTAAATTAATGAGAATCCGATATCAGTTCCCGATGATATTGTCACGCCTGGTTTGGGTCGTGATTGATGGGGGAGGGGGGGGGTGTTAATGTAGAGCTAATTTAAATTAGATTTAATTAAAATAATTGTTAGATTACGTACAAACATAGTTAGACTAACATAAGTGGAACGGTAACAAGTACAAGTTTAATTTAAGTAACATAACCCTTCAAAGTATAACTTAATAATATATATTTAAACTTACATCTTGGTATCAATTGACGCGAACGACATCAGAGCATCGCACACTACTTATTGAATTATAATATCTACTTTAAAATAAACCAGATCTATTGAATAGTCCTGGCACTCAAATAATCAGATCTTAAATTCTTAAATATCCTCAAATTTAAACGCGACAATATTATCCGAAATACTATTCAAACATCTGCCATACAACAAATTAGTTGTTCATAGGAAGAAAACTTTATGACTACATGTATACGTGTTGAGAGCACAATCTATTGATATAAGAACCAAATTATTTATCAAACGAGCCTCGTATATGTTCAATGCATATTACAAACAAAATATGCATAAACACAATACTGTGATTAATAAATTTCATGTCAGCACGTCAGCACGTGTATATTTAAATTACAAAAACCATGAAAAGTGTGAAAGAAGGAAACATCGTAATTTTATTTTGTCGTGATGTAAAAACAAAAAAAAAGTAACACAACGGAGGGATTAATTTTTTAAAACACTTTTAATATTTTATCGGAACATGCTATTAAAATTGCACAACATACCTTCGAGCTATAAAAGTTTAACCAACTTAGTTGTTTTGATGGAAATTCTATGGAGCTTTAATTTTTATGTTGTTTCATGAACCGTTTGCATTTTTAAGTTGAAAATAAATAGTTCAAAAACTATATACCAATTTCCTGAATAAATTTGAAATGTGATTAAAACAATGATGTAGCAAAAAAGAAGCCTGTAGTATATTGAAATTAATATAATACAATGGAAAAATATTAATACAATACCAAATGAATTAAAAGAGTATTATATAGAAATATAATGAAAAGAGTATGCCAAATGACCATATAATAATTACAACAAAAATATCTACCAACAAAATTATAAACTTATCTGAAATATAACGTGCCCCATTTTTCTAACAGAACTCACCGGAAAGTAATTTTTAAAATTATTACATAAAATTTGTATCTATCATGTATTATATTCACCTTCATTATAATTAACCTTGATGATTCCCTTTGCATGTACCATATAAGAATTTTCAACCATTGTAGAACTAATTTAGTGGTGAACAGAGAGGCCTCAAACTTGCGCATCAGGTTTTAAATGAGACAGCAAATATACCAAAAGAAATAACTAACACCTTCTTTACAGCTTGCATTAACACCTGTTCTACCTATTCATCCTCTTTGAGATGAAATGATATGTACTGGCTGAATTGTTGGACGTTGCACCGAAAAAACCAGCGATGAGAATGTTAGGTACGTTAAAATGAAATTGTAACGCCGTTATTAGACGTATTCAATTCATGGATCCTATTTTAGAGATTTTAAATAATGTCGCAACTATTATTATAATTTCATTTAATTAAAAAAAGATAAATTAATTACTTTTGTAAGTAAAGCGGAAATACAATCGATCAAAAAAAAAATGAACTTGCGAAATAAATTCAAACGCAGCTGCACTTTGTTAATAGAAAAATCTTATCGCGACGCCAGAAGCTAGAAATAGAAAAGGGGAAAAGAAAAGAGTCTTTTTGTATGTTAGAGAGAGATAATTGAAAAAATAATTTAAGTGATGGACTTTAAATAAGCAACAGGACGATGCAATAAACTTCTGCTCGCAAGCTTAGTACACAAGGTGACACGGTGGTCGACCGAAAATATATAAGCAAGTAATTTTACTTTTATTGTCGTGTATATATTATATGCTGATGTGCAAATGTGAGTAAACATTTACTTTATTATAATTAAGGAAATGAAACACCTTAAGTTCTTTGAATTTTATTCAGAGTAAATAATTTCATTTCAATGTAATTAAGGTTCAACCCAACAAGCAATTAACTTTTATTTAAATGTTACTAGCCTTATATTTATTTGCGTATTGACAATAAAGTGCATTGGTGGCGGATAAAGCTTTATGGAAGTTTAACAAATCAGAACCATATTATAGTTTATTATGTTGTGAGTCCACCAATTCTTTATTAATTACACTCAAATTATTATTATCAATTTAATGTTGCTTGGAATTTTATTTTTTTATTCCACTGGGAGGAAAACTATGTTGTATTCTTATCAATATTTATTAAGTCAAATAATTTTTGAATTGTGTTTAATTAATTCATGGGCAGTACTTGCTTTCTTGAAGTTGAATATTAGGCTTAAATCAAAAAAAGTGCCATAACTAATTAGTTAACTATCAATTATATTAGTGTATATTAATTAGTGTAAAGTAATTTTTAGAATTTAATTTAATTTTTGATTATTGAGGAAATTTATTTGTGAATGTTCATACACTATACATTTTACTAGTATAGTGTATGATGGAGGTTGCTTACATCTATGATGGAGGTTGCTTTTTATTACGTTGTGGGTCAACCAATTTTTTATTAATTTATTTCAAATTATTGCTACTAATTAATTGTTGCTTGGTCGTTATTGTATTTTATTTGTTTTCGACTCTGAGGAAAACTATGTTGTGTTTTTATCAACATTTATGTAATTCAAGTAAACTTTAGTGATTATCTGTTTTATTATTTGGCAAAATTCATCAACCCCATTTAATTGATTCTAACATGAATTACTTGTAGATTAATAGAATATTTTAAAATCTTAATGTTATTTTTGAATTGTGTTTAATTAATTCGGGGGCCGTACTTGCTTTATTAAATTGAAATATTTCGCTTAAATCAAGCAAAATGACATAAGTTATTGGTAAAATGACATAAAGTTATTGGTAAGTTATTGGTAAATTATCAATTACATTAGTATATAACATTTATTAAAACCTCCAAATAAAATTTTTTTTAATTTGTATAGTACGTTCATAATTACAATTTTGATTAAAAATTATGCCATTCCCCATACTTTATTACTTTTCCAAAATTTTTGTATTTTTTTAAGTTTTGAAGAAATTTATATGTGAATGTTCATACACTGTGAATGTTCATACACAATTTAGTAGAGCTACTGCTCGATCTATGGTGGAGGTTGCTTTTCTTCGATTGATGTTTATAAGGATTTCTTTACATTTTACAGCTTTTAATAACGCATGATATTTTAAAAAGTTAGAATTATTTCTCTGAATCAGAACCGTATTCTATTTTATTATGTTCTAGGTCAACCAATTCTTTATTAATTACTCTAAAATTAATATTATTAATTAAATATTCGTTTGTCGTTATTTTATTTTTTTTGTTTCTACTGGAAGAAAACTGCTGTATTCTTATCAACATTTATGTAATTCAAATAAACTTTAATCAGTATCTGTTTTATTATTTGACAAAATTCATAAACACCCTTTAATTGAATGTAAAATAAATTTCCCATATACTGCACTGATCGGAGTGGCTAAGAGGGAAAACCAATTAGAGCATATCTTGGCAAAAGCATTGGTTACACTAGAAAGTGCAATTACGGAGAGAGCTCTTGAGTTGCCCGCGCATAAGTCAAAAGCCATTTTACTCACAGGATGGAGCAAAGTTAGGCCAGTTATTATAAAACTAGGACAACGCCAAATTGAAGTTGTCTACGAACTCAAATTCAAAATTCAAAATTCTGTCACACAAGAATAACGGTGGAAAGGGTGAAGGCTCTTTCAAACCAAGTAGCTAGATGCCCATGATAGAGGGCCCAAAATTGGCGCGTAGAAAACTACTTAATAGTGTGATCACATCTATGGTGGAATACGGTGAGCCAGTTTGGGCAGTGTGAGCCAGTGTCATACTCTCCTATTCTCAAATATTCTCATATACTCCACACATGCACTCGCGCTATCATTCGTTACCATATAATCTCTTACGGATCATGGCCTCTAAACGTTATCTCTCCCTTCCAATTCCCATTTATGTATCCATTTACCACCTTCAAGTCCTCCTCTTCGATCCAATCTAAAAACCGCTTTCATTCTACATTCATTATTTTATTTTTTGATTTTCTCTCCACATATACCGCATCGATTTCCACCTACCTACCCCCACTTTCCCCAATTCTCACATTGCAATCTGCAATTAATGTTAACATTTGTATCATATCACTCACACATCTCATAAACTCTTTCCACTCTTTATTTATATACACCGTTATACTTATCAATTTCCTTCCTTCTATCTCCATCACTCTCCCAAGTACAAATTCACATACCCATTCATTTCCTCGTACTTCACTTATTCCAATCCTTACCCCGTAATTATCCCACCACTTGTCCTCCTCTTAGCATGTGTTCTTCTATCTGCTTGCATTTTCCAATTATAATACATAAATAATTTCGTTTCTAACTCAACCCAGCCAGCTTCTTCAATCCACATTTCCCCTATAATATCTATAAACCCAATAATATCACACGATTCCAGATATTCCTTAACCCCTCTTCCCACAATTTCATTTCGCAATTTCGCAACATTCCAATATACAACCTTTAAGTCACCAACCTTTTCCCAGCTGCAAACCATCAAGGGGAGGTATTAGGTCACTCTGGGACCAAACTCCTTCTGCCTTCCGTTCCTCTTATGGTCGCCTGTGAAAAGAACATTATTATATGTAGCAAATTGTTCTTTCAAGGTTTTCATACTTTCGTTTTGAAAATTGCTTAAGCCTTTAGATAAAACCAAATCATAAAGTAAAATAAACAAACTAAGGGAACCCCCTCAGAAACTTTACGCGAGTGCAGGATGTACATAGTCGGCAAAAATCTGTTATCTAAAGAATTCGCTTCTAAAAACAACTATAAAAACAAATATTGAGTGAAGAAAATACACCCATTTATAAAGCTATATATCCATCCTTTTTTATCTTATTATATTATTGTAATTTTCTGCATTTTATAACCAACAACCAATGGAAATATTTTAAAATAAAGTTCTGATTTTATTTAGTTACATTAATTTCTATCCTAGCTAGACAATAGTCCCAAATGGTCAGGAATAAATAGGTCAAGCATTTCTAAAAAAGTCCACAGCAATTCAGAGGGCACCATTTTCGTACCTAGTAGGGTTTTACCTATCCTTTTATATCTCTATTTATTACTTACTCAAAGGTTTTTCTCATATTTAACAGAACTTTTACTAGAATTAGAATCTATTAGAATATAATTTATGGGCTAAAGTAACTAGACCAAACTAGACTAGAATTTATAGACTAAGACATTAGATTCTAATTAATTCAACCCTTAATTTTTTTCTGTACGTGGCAATATTAAACCGATGTTTCAGGTTCAGAAGTATAACGTTTCTTATAACTAGATCCATTATCATTAATTTATTACAAATTTCTGTTACACGCATTTATTTAGAAAAATCGTTTATAAGGGTTTATAAAAGAAGGGTTGCTGATTATTTTGCAAATAAAATACAGTGTTATATGTAAAACCGTACAGAAATAATTACTTGTTGTAAATAACTTTTTGTAACTGGGCTTGCGTTTTGAAAATATATTTCTTATGTTGCAGGTAGAATCGATTACAAAAAAAGTCTTTTGAACTTCAAATTACTGGAAATTAATTAAACTCTCTCTTTCTCCCTCTCTCTCTCTCTTTATTGAATGAAGTATATCCTCCTAGAGTGCTAATTCCATTTTGTGCTCTCGTAACAATATAATGCGGCGAGTTTCATGTCTCTATGTTGTCCCAAACAATGTAATATTTAGAACAATCAGTCGGTATGACTCCCAAAAGGAGTACGGTTTACAATGCAAAGCGTATATATGCCTAGTTTAATGGAAAACATGCATGCTTGCAAAATTAACAAAGAATTGGAGTAAAATTTCACTTTATCACGGGTAGGATTAATTCGTTTATATGAAACACTTATTTTCACAACAAGAATATATACAATATGCTTGATGCATGAAACTTTAAAATTAAAATATCATAAAGACATGCGTAGCAATTATACTCGTATTGTTATACAAAAAAATGAGGTGTGATCAGAAAATACGCGAAAGTTTGACATTTCGTGGGTTATAGAAGGGTTACTGTCAAATTTTTGTTCTTGTTTTCTTGGCAGATATATTTCCAAACGCAGCCATATGGGTAATTTAGTTTATTGATACCGGTCAATAAAGTCTTGTGCTTTGTTATCATGGCGAATTTATACTTCTGAAAAAATGGCATAAACTGCCTTAAGTTTTGCGTTAAGAATAAAATATTTCCTCTATGAATGAAACAAGCATTTATAACTGATTCAAGCATTTCCGAAAGGGCCGCAAAGATGTTGAAGATGACGAGCATCCTAGGCGTACTTACACGGTCAAACCATATTGACAAATTATTTTCCACGAAGCGCCGAAAAACGCAATGGAGTATTGAATATCGATTCAGTTCCCAGATCAGTTGTTAATATAGTGTCAGATATTTTAGTGAATAGCGCTATATCGGATTCTAATTGTGAATTTCTAATTAAATTCTTGAAACTTTGTCTCGAAGAGGATTTATTTATATTCAATAATATCATCAGGCAAGAAATATCTGGGCTTCCAATGGGAAGTAGACTAAGTCCAATACTTGCGGAGTTCTTCATGTGTGATTTAGAAATCAAGATCCTAAACTCAAATAACTATTTAATTTCCAAAGTCAAATATTACAAAAGATATGTGGCCGACATAATCAAAATTTTCGATGGGACAATGGCCCAGACTCCACTGCTCAATACCTTATCCAATTCCTTTCATTCAGATATCAATTTTACTTATGAAATGGCAAGAGACATAAGAATTCCGTTTTTGGATGTAATAATAGACCACAGCAGTAGCAAACTATCGTTTCAAATATATAGGAAAAAAACAAATTGTGATACACTGACACATAATTCGTCAGTAGCTCCATATTCACACAAACTAGTACGGTTCAGATCAATCATACACAGAGTTATGATAATTCCACAAAATGAAATAGATTTCATAAATGAAGTTAACATTATTAGTCTCATAGCAATGAACAATGGCTTCAATGGTAGTACAATTCTTAAACTATTCATAAAAAAAATCAATAACTTAAATTCCAGTCTCATACAGAGCTACATAAATTCTGCCACCGAAACAAATAGATATTCCTCTCTGGCTTTCCTCAATAATGAATGCAATCTGTTTAAAAAGGTTTTTAGTAAATACAACATTAATATAGCTTCTCGCACATCAAATGAATTGAACCAAATTAAGAATAAAAAAGATAAGACACCAACATATGATAAATATGGTACATATCAATCACATTGTAATTCTTGTAACTCCTTCTACATTGGCCTAACAATGAGAAATTTCAAAGTAAGAACATAGTAAAGCTACCAGATTGAATAATGACACGAGTCACTTCGCTAAACATGTAAATAACAATGATCAGGATTTTGATTCTAAAGTTAATTTCAAAGCCCTTCAAATTTTAAATCAATTCCATATAGATAAACATTTAGAATAGGTTTATATTTTCGTCAATGAATGGAAGAACAATACTGACTTGATCAATAGACAGGTCGGGTATGACTTATCAAATTTCTTAAAATTGATAGACATCCATTTATTTTAATTATTATAAATTTGTTTCAACTTCAAACTGAATAAGAATAAAATAAAATAAAATACAATTAAACCTCAAATATAAAGTAAAAATGAATTAATATTAAATTAAAACGATAAAATAGGATCGTTCTGATAGCATTTGTTTGATGACCTCTGGATTCATTTTCCTTCAAATTGAATTACAGATAGTGAAATACATTGTTATGTTGGCCCCTACAACAGGTTACAAATTGTCTATAACGAAATACTTCTTGTAAAATATTGCTATAACATTAATAGCTTCTTTAAAATAAAAATTTTATCATAATAAATTTGACAAAATTTGAGTAAATTTATGTAACTCAAATGGATATATTTTGTTGATTGAAGTAAGATAATAATTTCACTTTTCTTGTTAGTAAAGTTTGAAAATTTGACTTGGTACGATACATAGATAGTCAAATGGATTACTTTTAGATAATTACCATTGATAAAGCAGGTTCCGTCTTGTACGGTTTTTCGGTTACAAATCAATATTAACCCTCAAAAATAGCGGTGATACGAGCTAAAATAATGGAGAATATTTCAATTTTTGACTCCGATTAAGAGTACGTTATACAGTTAAGAGCGGACCCGGCAAACGTTGTTTTGCTCCCCACCTGGTCCCCATGTTTGCCTACGGCGCGGACAGATCTGCTGTCCACACTACTGTGGCCTGCGGCCGGGCAGCGAAATTGCCTAATTGCCGCGAGCAGCGATATGGTCTAATTGTTGCGGCCAACGGTATTGTTTCAATGCCGCGGCTCCGCCCCGGCCAGAAGTATTGCTTCATTGCCGCGCCAGCGGTATGGTTTCATGGCCGCGACTTTGCCGCCGCCGCAGGCCTATAAATTTTCATGGTGATCGATGGAACGGTGTAGAAGTTGATGTGCTGCAGCGCCATCCAGTGGCGAGTTACAACAAACTGGATAGCATAAAACTATTCTTCGTACTCAAATACCTATTTATATAAATTTTCATGGCGATCAGTTGAACTGTGTTAAATTTGAAAATAAACTAAACAATAAGTTAATATATGAACAGATAAACTGCAAATTTAACAGTCTACTAACACCACTCAAGATCTTATATGGAAACAATGAACGTCAACATCACAAAGAAATAGTTCATCCGACAACGCCGCATATATAACTTTAGACAGAAGACAGACACGCGCAGCAAACGACACAACTCGACAATAATAACAGTCAGTTCGATAATGGACCCACGTCCGAAACTCGAGTCACAAAGTAAGTGATATATAAGTGATACAAAATAAGACGTTTTTCACATATTATATATATATATATATAGATATAAAACGTGATGTTTATATAATGCATTTTTGAATGAGCAAATGAATTTGTATTCAAACTATTCATTCTATTAGGACATAACAGGTTTTACTCGGATATATAGCTTCTTTATTTTAAAATGAGGATGTATTTAAAAGTATGTACGTTTACATGCAAGAATTTTAAACTTCTGTAAAAAGTTAAATAACGTTACACAAAAATATGGTCTTTTTTAATAAAGAACGAAAAGTAACGCAAGGATCACCCAGCATGTATTACAATAAAATAAAATCAAAAGGCTCTGCTTTTTCTCTTGTACCACTTGTAAATGAATATTTACAATCGAAATATGTATTCTGCTTGTCTACGACATTTTGGAAAAGCAGCTCGATATTCAAATCCGTGAATAAATGTCAACTCGCCACGAACTGCAAACGGCAGATAAGGGTTTCTGCTTTCAGTTCTTATTAATTCGAATATGTAAGTTATCGCTGTATGCCTTATTATGCTACGGATTTGCGTGATTTTTATTTTCCTACGTACGTTTGGCGTTTTATTAATAAATTTGTATAAATTAGTCATTAACTACGTGATTTTTAAATCACCTTCATCTTTAGTTACCAATGGCGTTTCATTTTAAAATTCCTTAAACCTTTTTCTTTTAGAGCTATAAATACAACCTTAGAATATTTTAATCTTTCTGTATAATAAATAGGCATTATACCATAAGAATAGTAACATTGGAGAAATGGTATAATATTCAAGCTATATTTTTGGGTTGTTACTATCTGGTCTTGAGGTCTAACCTTAGAAGATAATATTTACCATAAATAGTCAATATACCAACTATGTTTTTTTGTTTCTTATATTCCATCATGGACGTAGATAAGGGGGCGGGGTTAGGGGGTCCTGACCCCCATCTGAAGCAAATCAGAATATTATACATCAACAATAGAGACCAACTAATCACATTGGAAGTCATAGAAATCAACAAAAATCTGTATAACATTGTAAATAAACCTATTTTGTAAATAAAGCTATGATTTAGCTAAGATCAGAACCTTAGTTAGATACGATAACGGTAGATGGCTATAGACAACCGTCAAATGACGTTTTATGTGAAAATAAAACGCGAAATCGCATCATGAAGAAGTAGTTAGAGCTGGGGTATCCATAAATACTGACGATGAAGTGAAGAAATCTAGGTCTCTTATTCTCCTTAACAGTAAAATTATTATATGAGTGTAGTACTGTTTTTTGCTATCAGGCAATCGATTTTAATAAGACTTTCGCGCAGTTATGTTAACTTATGGCATTGCCCAAATTAAAAACTGGTGTAAGTCATCATAATGGGACTTAGTAGTAGTGATTCTTTTATTCTCAAACTATATAAATTGAACGCACTGTATTTATAAAAACGTGGGTGGTAGCTACTTGCAAAATAGCAAAAATTGATGCGTGTTGTTGTATACTGTAATTTTCGTGGTCATCAAGAACTTGGAGCCTTTGTTACTAAGCCATTTACTAACGGGAAGAAAGCTTTAGATAGAGTTCTTAGATACGATATATCATAAATTCGCTGTCCAACAAGCAGCAAATTTTGTAAAGGTCGCGGCGCATGATGTTACCGAGTGCATCAATGTGGAAACTAATAAAATGGCTAAAGAGAACAGAAAAAGATTGAAAGCTAGTGTGGAAACAATTCTTCTTTGTGGAAGACAGAAACTGGTCCTTAATGGAAGCCTTGATTCTGGAGAAGTGGGAATAAACGGACCTGAACATAATTATTGTAATTTTCGAGGACTTCTAGAAACTATTTTAGATATTTATAAACTATATTATGGATACTATTTTATGAAAGTACTGTCCGAATTAATTATTATTATATAAAATCTATTATTATGACGATCACTAAGACAAATATAGGTTGAACTAAGTTTAACCTAGCCCCTGCGCTGGTTCAACAGAACGTGCAATTAAACTCAGATCAAGGTTTAAACCATGACTGAACAACACAAAATAGCTGCTGATCTAGATTCAACGCTGAACCGAGTTTGAACGGAGTTTAACCGTCAATTGAACAACACCCTTAGTCTCCAAAGTGATGTCCTAGAAATTTCACACAACTGTTTTTCATTTATTTGATAAAATAGTTTATCTAGTATTGTAATTTCAGAATTAAGGTGCATGTTCTAAATCAAATTTTTAATTTCCCTTTTCATTCCATTTCCTAAGTCATCTGTTTTTGGCCTAGGTCTACCTGGGTTGCTCGAAGACGGAAAATGTTATCTTTGTGAGCAAGCTTGTCTTATGGTACTGTAAGAGGACCCACATCTCTACTTGATTCTTAACTGCAATTTAAGTATCAATAAAACATTTTTAAATATGCACTTCAAGCAAGTCCGGTTGACCAAACAAATTGTCGCGTAAGTAATGTATAATATTATATTGCAAGCTTTAATACACTGCGATCTATACATAGTTTAATTAAATAGATCTATACCCAGTTTAATTAAATAGTTGCGTATAGTTTTCCATATCATTTATTAAATATCTCTTAAATTAAAATATTTCAGGATAAAAGTAGGCCATGGTCAGCTTTAAATCTTCATATAGTTCATCCTCTGTATTAAATTGACGTCTCCATATATATTCCACCAGATAATCGTCTGTGCGAGCAATAGCCATTCTTCCTATTCTCCTTCTCATATCTCATTTTACCTTCGACCAATTCGCTTCAATATTCTTTGTATGAATTTATCGATTATTCGGATCAACACATGAAATCTTATGATTTACAGTCACGTGAATATAGCCCCGCTGCTGTAAACCATTGTATCCTCGCCAACAATCTGTAATAATTCTTGTGCCAAGATCCACATCTTCAAGCATAACTCTTTCGAGAATCTGCGATGCTCAGACCCTCGAAAGAGCTTAAGAAAGAGCTACCAAAACAACTTTTTAAAAAGTTTGCTTGGTAGACCGATCGATACCACCAACAACCCAACGCGTTGTTCTTAGTCTGCCACGATTATGTTTACGTTTACCAAACGCGCTTTCATCAATCTCCACAATGTGGTCAGGGGGTCCAATTTTTAAATTGTGTTCAATTAGCCATGCTCTTATTAGACATCTTAACTCATTCAAAATATCCCGTACTGTCTGTTGACATAAACTTGATTCGCGAGAAATAACAGATTCAGGGTATTTTATAATCCATGCGAAAATGAGCACTAGCATATTTTGAATTGGTACAGATTTGATGAAAAAAGAATTCCCGCACATAAACTTAACTTCAATTTGCATTGCTTGTTTTCCGTTTGACACTATGTTCATATTACCTCCGCAATTATTACATATTTTCACTCTAGGTATAAGATTTACCGCAACTAAGAAAACCTTGCAAGGCAATACTTTGATAGCACTCCGCAATAGTACTGAACATGTTGATAGATTTTTAAAGAATGTTAATTACGCTTTTTTCATTTTTATTTTCTTTAAGTAGATGTCAGATATAGTCCATACTATCAATAAAATCATAGTGGGGTGTGGTGTAATATTCAAGTTTGCCCCTTATCTTCATTCTTTTCTTTACGCCATAGGTGCTTTTAAAGTATAATCCTTTTGTCTAGGATTCCGATGAGTTACTTGGAAAATTATTTAAAGAATCATTTAATAATAGGGGTTTTGTAGTCTAGACTTTATCCAGATGAAAGGACTTATCTCAGCCACGACTATGAAAATTAAAAAAGTCGTAATTTTAATGTTTTCATAATTTCCAATATAACCTTTCATCAAAAGCTACATTCACTTTAACAGAAAAAGATTATTTCATAGAAAAAATTATTTCGTTGGTCCACTACATCTATGTCGACAGAAAATTAGAAAATCAACGTTCAACGCTTGTTCGACCATTATAATCGGATAAAAATCGAAGCAGGTATATTATTTTTTCGGGTCCTCTGACATTACCATAAGCTCCAAGCTTTCCAGACGTTCTGACGTCATATTTTTAATGCGTCTGCAGTTCTTTGCTGAACAGCACAAGCGAATGATGGGTATATCCAGCATTTTTCTCTTCCTCAATATAATTTTTTACATTCACGCTTATATCGCGTCCTTCTGTTGAAACTTTCTTGGACCGCACCATATTTAATACACAACATATAATAAATATAGAAGATAGATAGTTCAAAATAAATCGCTTTGACGTATCCGAGAATATAAAAAGGAAGTAACGAAATAGTATGGTTAACTAGTGTACCCGAGAATTAGTGTATCCGTGAAATGCCTCCCCATGAAATTCCCCAGTGCCCTATGTTTGCCTGCGGCGCGGATAGCATAGCTATCAGCTTTGCCCCGGCCTGCGCCCGCTCTTCACTCACCTTTTGGGAAGTGTCTTAGAGAGTGACAATATTTGATAGTGCAAAAAACAACAGGTTATAGATATGCAGTCTTTATTTTGTTTCATCTTTATTTTGTTTTCATCTTCATCTTTATTTTGTTTACATAACAATTATTCCAAGAAATTTCCAGTAGCAATAAGTCTTCCAGTCTTCATATAAAGTCTACACAAAAAAGTCTATAGCTGTTCTTTAAATTATTTTCAAAGTAACTCATTAACTAAAACTGTCACTCTAGTCTTCACACGTCAGATTGTCTGTTTAAAATTAAATCATTATATTCATTCTAAGCTATTTGCAACAGGTGCCATAGAAGTATAATCCTCTTGTCCAGGGCTTAATTAATGAGTCAGTTTGAAAATAACAGAATCGCTTAATAATAACTCTATTTTCTAGACTTTATTGTGTAGACTTTAGAAGAACAAGAAAACCTTATCTTATTGCTACCAAGAAATTTATTGAAATATTTTTTATATAAACAAAATAGAGATGAAAGCGTATATCTACAACCTGTTTAATTGCACATGTAAAAGATCGAACGGAAATATAGTCTATGGAATAGAGCTTCAAGTTATTGTCACCGATATTATGTAACCACCAGAAATTGCTGCGAAAGGCACGTCCAAAAAAGGAGGATGGTTTTGCATAAATTAAAAATGTCGGATTACATAAATCGTTTCAGAATTGGAGCTGATATGAAATAATTTTCAATTTGTCGAAAATTCTGTAGACGTTCTAATCAGATTTTCATAAGATTAAAATTATTTTTAAGAATGTTCTACAACGATTCGTTCATGTTAAATACATTTTATCAAACAAGATTATATCGTTTACCAAAAATCTATAAATTGTCTAAAATCAAAGCCTTTTACAATAATGTACGACTACAATTTGTATATGGTGATGCAGTGTCATATTAATCTACAATGTTCCGCGAATATTTTGAATTTTTACATGGTGAGCAGCTCATCTGAGAGATATAACTCGTTTTCTCTCTTCTCTCCTCCTTGATCTCAGAAAAATCTTTAGTTATTTTATAAACTTGGATTAAATTTTTTTTGCACAAGTATAGTTGGGTGTGAAACATTAGCTTCCCCGTCATGGCGGATTCCGCATTTATTAATTGAAGAGAATCGTATTGAAAATGTGTGAGTTGCTTTAATAAATGTTTACTGAAATGACTTGTAAAATAGTTTGAGTAGTGACGTAAAGTTAAACTGGTGTTTGCATACTTAGTAATGAGGATAATCAATTACAACTAATTTGTGATCGAAATGTGTTGAGGGAGATCGTCACAACGTTTCTTTTAAAATTGGACCACAAAACGACAATTCTGATGCAAACTCGAAGAACTGTTGTTCCTCTACCTTTATGAGTAATGCTAATTTAAACGGAAGGGTCTAATAGTAAACATACCGCTTAGTTTTATATAAGAAACTATCTAGACTAGAGTAATAATAGAAAAATAATATAAGAATAGCCGATTGGTTTCAAACGGCCAAACGAAATATTGAGGTATTAGAAAACAAAAGAGGTCGGGGAATCAACTTAATGCCACTAACCAGCGTGGATGCTGAAAATTATTTTTCGTAACAAGAAAATTGCGCACCCAGCCAACTTAAACGACAGTTCATTAGATGCGTTATATTTTTTAGATAAGATATCAATTGGAAGTGTATTTACTACGTGATTTACCACTTAAAGTCATCATCATCATCATCACTCAGCCTTGTCTCGTCCACTGCTGGACATAGACCTCCCGTCCATCTTTGCTGATCCTGTGCGGCATTCAAGTTTCTAGCACTTCTCGTCATACGGGGTAATTTGGTAGGGGTGATGTTTCCTGAAATCTGTCTACAGGATACAGATAGTATTTCCTCTATCTTCGATGTAGGGTTATACCACCCATGTTCGGTTCGTCAGAGCCTCGTTAGCGGGAACAGGGTATACCAAGTCCAATTGTACTTTACAATTGGTATATTGTAATTATATAGTTCAACCTTTTTGATCCATCTTCAGACATAGAGTCTATTAAAATATGGCGAACTGTATGGATGCGTTTTTACTAGATATCCTACTATTGGGGTGCGAGTAGTTGACCATATTGGGCCTACGGAGGATTAGATCTAATGATATTAACGATTAAATGGAAAAGAGACAACGAACAGTCAGCCAATTGGACCAATATCAGTCGACCAATAAAAGGGTAGTTTACCAACAAACAATAATTACAATCAATCAATAACAAGTAACATTAACGATATAATGAGAGACACAACCAAATCAATAATAAATACAATAATTGCACGACAGTCAACCACTAAACGAGAAACATCAATTAGCTATCAAGCTGAAACGACAAGATCAGAGTAGAAGGTAGAAGGAGGAGGGGGCTAATCTACAAGCAACAATTGTTAAAAATTAATAACAACTAAAACGAAGGCGATCAATTAATAGCGAAGCGGAAACAACGATAAGACAAGGTAAGGAATTACAATATGGAGGCAAATAATTGGTGAGAATAATGTGGTCTGGCTTTCATACCAATACTGTTCAGCCAAGCAATGAAGATTGAATACCAAACTGTGTTGGTTTAGTTGCATCATTGGTTTTAGTTGTTGTTAATTAATTATAATTGTTGCTTGTTGATTAACTCCCCAGCCCCCCCCCCCCCTTCTGCTCTGTTCTTGTCGTTGTTTCCCCTTAATTTGTAATTGATCCTTCTCGTTTAGTAGTTGATTCTCTTGCTACTATTGTATTTATTGTTAGTATGGTTGTCTGTCGAACTGCATCGTTGATTTTACTCGTTGTTAATTGATGCTAATTACTGTTGGTAAGCTCCCTTTTAATTCATCGAATGATATTGTCTAATTGCCTGCCTGATCGTTGACTCTCTCCCATTTAATCACACAGGCTTGCAGTCTTTCTTTTTTATCATGTTTTTCAAGCTTTGCTGATGTATTTCTATGTATGTTTGTGTACTGAATCCAAAAATGACCTTAGTTTCTTTCAATTACGTCAGAATTATTAGCAAATTGCAATTTCTCAAAATCTGTTATATAAAAAAAATCACAAATATAGGACATACTGACAGTTTTAAATATATAGGAAATGCTGCCATCTGTCACTTTATGATGCAAACGAATCGTTGACATCATAAACCGACAGATGGTAGCACTTTAGTCATTAAACGTGTTGTACATCTCAGCTGGCTGTCAATATTGACGCAACCGTTGGTACCTATCATCCGCGATCAAAAGTGTTTATGGCGGCGGATATACGCTAAAAAGCAAACATACAGTGCCCGAAATGGCGTCAAGAGGCTATAAAAACTCTGCAGATTTCTTTTGTTACATTTGTGGTCAGTTAATGGTGTCAAGACAAAAGAGGCATATAACATCGTTCGTGCGGCAAGTGTTTCTCGCGAATTTCGGTGTAAAAGTAGGAGATCAAAACAAAATTTGGGCAACCCACTATGCGTCCTATACGTCTGTTGAAGGACTGATACGGTGGTCAAAGGGTCAACAACATTGTTTCAGATTAGGCATTCCGATGGTCTGTCGAGAGCCACAAAACTATCGTGATGATTGTTACTTTTGTTCAACTTGTGTTCACGGTTTAAATGTAAAGACTAAAAAGAACAACGTCTATCCAAATCTGCCATCCACGTACTGTCCCTCATGGCCCAGATGGACCAGTGGCTATGCAACCAGAACATTTACCTGGAGTAGGTGGTTCAGGATTACATCTAATGATCAATAGATGCAATCCTTATAAGACCAATAAAATAATAGTATATATACTACAACCGCACCCACACAGTTCCCCATAAATTTATAGCCTGTATGTCGAAGACGGCCTCAAAGGGTTGAAACAATCTAGTAATTGTACTGCAGGTGGCAAATTACTAAGTAGACACTTTCAATTGATATCTCATTATGAATTACACCAAAGTAACGCTTGTCTGTATTATATTTTTTTAATTTCATTTTAAAAATATGTAGCTAGTAAAATATTATTTAAAATGCTACAGTAAAATGCGATTTTTCCATGAAATATTTCTTTAAATCAATTTCTGAAAATTTTAAATCTTTCCTTTTATCAAAACTACATTTCTGAACAAATATAAATATATAAATCAAAATAATTTATTCTTATAAATTTAGCATAAATGAGGAATGAACTCTGTCGCGAGTATTACTCATAAATAATTTTCCTCCTCAATTATTTTGTAGACATTTCGAAGCTTTTTACGCAAACAGTTTATGAGAACTACTTAGAACTAAGTTATTTCGAGTTTTTTTTTTACTCATTCAATGTTTAGCTATCTTTCTTACTGCTTATTTGTTTTATTTATATCCGGTTGTAATTTGTATGCTGGTGCGAATTTGGTGAACCATTCAAGTTAAACCTTAGTTAAAGTTTATTTAGGTAACATTTTAATTTGTTTAGTTGGCGTGTTTTCTTATTTTTTTTACTAGTAAATTTAATTCTTTTCATGTTCTGTCTTAAAGTAAAATCTCTAGAATTAGCTATATAAAGTTATCATGTTTTGTTTCATTTTTTTTTTTTGAGTTACACCAAATGGCAGAACAAATGATATTGAATCTCTTCACCCATTGCACAAGCATAATTTATATTGAATATTTGATGTTTCCTGGTTCAACCTCTACGCTGGCATTATTTAATAGAGGAACTTAGGAAATTAATATTTTTTATTACTTGTGTCTCCAAAAAAATGTTTACCCCGTCCAAGACTAGAACCCGGACCTCTTAAGTGCTGGTCGTTTGCTCATCCAATTGAGATACAAGTAATAAGAAATATTAGTTTCATAATATTAAATAGTGCAAGCGTGTGGAGATTTAACCACGAAACATAAAATATTCAATTAAACATGCGACCGCCAGCAAAGCGGAAAAGAAATTAATAAAAAACATCCAGGAGGCATTAATAGGCAACTTCTAACAAAAACAAATACATATTAAACAAATATTTTTGTCTTTGAATAAGTGCCAGTTAGCTCAATTGGAAGAGCAACCGACCGGTAATCGAGAGAGGTCCGGGTTCGAGCCCCGGATGGAGTAAACATTTTTTCGACACACAAATAATAAGAAATATTAATTTCATAATTTACTCTATTAAATAATTTATATTGATAGATGTCTCTTGAAAATTTGTTTTGAGACATTACATAATATGTATTCCCAATATTCAAAAACGTTTGATGATAGTTGTTCATTTTTTAAGAAGAGCGCAGAACTATGTTCAGTTTTAGATTCTCCACGAAATGGGAAATTTGAGTGTTTGAAAGTACAGCATTTGTTTTATATTGCTAGAATTTAGAACAGTAGTGATCTTCGTAACAATTGTTGTTATTTAGCATAATAACCAAGTATTACATGAGTTATATAATGAATTAGTACTTAATTGCAATATAGGCGAAACTACAGACGACAAGATTAGAACTGATTCAATAAAACATGCAATGTGATGGATGAAGTATCCTTGTATGTAAATGATCTTAAATATAAATGCGGAGAATAATGTGCGGTATCTATAAGATATAAATTTAAAAAAAAACTTGGTCAAGGCTGGAAACCTTAGGAAATATCTAGTAACTTTATATAAGCAGGAATCAAAATTGGAGACCACATATATTAAAAGAAGAAAATTTACATCGTTATATTTTTTCTTTTCAGGGTTCATATTTGAGGTAAAAAAACTTCGCAAGAGAATGAATGGCAAATATTTGTACATTATTTAATAAGCAAATTAGATAGCTACATATTGCTATAACTAAGGTTTACAATACAAGGACAGTAAGTGGAAGCTTTTAGTTAGCGGAAACCTTTATCAGTACCCTCTGCTTTTGGTAGCGCCATGACAATCAGTTAATGAAAACCAACGACTCAACATACCGTACCACTCGGTTTGTTTAAACTAATGTGAAAATTATCTATATAATGAACACAACGTATTATTACAGAGATTTATGAATGAAGATGTTTCTTGACCAAACAAAACTAAAGTGAGATTAATCATTGAGGCGCTAACTCATCACCACAGATGATAAGCGAAGTTTAACAATCAAAGTCCCTTTGTACTAACCCCTTTAATATATATCGAGTAGTTTCAGAATTAAGTCTTTATAAGAATGAAATACATGCATGCTAGTGACCAGGAAAATTGTACTCATGTAAATTTTATTCTACCTGACGATTAGTTGAGTTAGTCCTATTTCAAATACCTGTTGATGACATGTATATACAAATCGTTTAAAATAGCCAGACCGGTACAGATAAATATTTCCAGTATTAAGGTAACTTTCATCAGTACTACTTTTTAGTAATCGTCAACCTAACAACTGCACCACGCCTGGATGCTTAAGCTATTTCAAAATTCGTATTAAATGTTGCATTTCGTCTATTTACAGCTTTCTTTTTAACAAGTAGGCGAAACGGAACTACCTCAGTTGAGACAAATCAGTAGGTATTAGTTGTTTTGAACAACCGTAATTATATATATATATATATATATATATATATATATACATATATATCTAAATATAAGGAACGATACGAGATGTTAATGTATCAATCCCTACTAAATTCATCATAGAATTAGTTTCTACTCGGTACAGGTTGTTATTAAATGAAAATGTTTTAAATAGAGTTACTGTAAGACGTAAACAACTTGAATGATGATGATTAGATGAGTTAGTCCAATTTAAAATACCTGTTAAAAAAACCAGACCGGAACAGATAAGTATTTCAAGTATTAAGGTAACTTTCATCAGTACTCCTTTTTAGTAGTCGTCGACTTAACAACTACACCAACATTTAATTCGAATATTGAAATAGCTTAAACATACAGACGTGGTATAGTTGCTAGGTCGAAGACTACTAAAAAGACCTGCTCCGGTCTGGCTTTTTAAGTTATTTCTATACACAAAACAGGTATTTGAAATTGGACTAACTCATCTATTCGTCATCATTCAAAGTAATTCAACAATCAAAGTAACTTTAAAGTAACGTCTTAAAGTTACTCTATTTAAAATATTTTCATTTATTAATTTTACTTTATATACTTTTGTACGTTCAATACTCATAAGTCATTTAAATTATTCAAGGTGGCCAGATTCTATGAAATGTTTTAGTTATTTATGCATTGTGTTTGCTATAAAATTAGTTGGTAAGTTGAAAATCTTATTTAACACTTTGAGTTTCACTGTAAGTTTAGTTCCCGGAATAGAAAGCAATATAAAACATTTAGAACATGACATTTTCATATCATTAGCATCTAGAATCTCTCTATGGGAAAAAAAAAGATTAGCATTATTTGTACCAAAGGAAATTAATTTTTTATGTTGTTGATTATGGAAATTTCCGGAAGAAATGAGCCTCATATGAGGCGGGTCTTAATAGAATTTACGGACGGCATATCGTAAGCGTACTGAGTGCACTGTGCGATAACTCCGCCCACGGAAATAGGAAAAACGGCTTTGATTGGAGGTGAATCATTAAGAAGTTAAAGTAATTTTTTGAGCGTTTTACATTAAATGCGATTAAATGAGATATATTATATAAGAAATTAAATGAGAGTACATTAGATAGTAATACCGTACTATAGGTAGGCGAAAATTAGTGAAAAGTACTGATAGGAATTTTGGTAGGAAGCTGTGAGAAATCTCTTAGGGTGAAACTAATAAAACCACGTGTTGAGGACTCAGGAGAGTCAGGTGAAAGTAATTATTGAATTTAAAAAAGGAGGAATCGCTACTCTTCATAGAAAGGAATTGAAACAAAATAAAACATTAATTTATTAATTTTTTTTATTATAAATTTAAGCGAAAAGAACAAAGTGTTAAAAATTATCAGATATATTTGCAGGTAGTTTTGTTGATTAAGTTTATTATTACACGGATTACCAGAGAATTATGCGTACCCACCGATTTAGTTTTGTTGACTCGTACATATAACCTGACTGCGCAAATATTTATTTTGTCTGATTTTTTTATCTTTAGAAAAATATCTAATACATTTGTATTTTATTGAACATTTTGGGTTTAGTAATATTGATATATTTTTATCCTTACTTGTTGAATTAATGTATTTGTCTGAGTTAATATCTATTAAGTAATAATATTAAGTTTAAATTTATTTTAGCTTTTATTTGTTCACGCCTGCCGTCATTTAAATAAAGTTCTCAAATTTGTGTATTAACTTGTTATTGAGTAACTACAAAAGTTAATCATTTAGTAAACTGCATATTGACTAAATGTAAATTGACTAAAGATTTGCCAGAAATAAATCCATCTATCCTAACCCTCTTTTTTAAGCAAATTGCAGCGAACTATACTAGTAAACCATAGAAAGGCTATTATATAGTCAAAATTTGTGACAGTAGGCGGGGCTGCCTGCTATGACAGTTGAGGTCAGCATTCAAATATTTTACTAGGTATATTTGTTTTATAATCATATCATTAAAACAAATTATATTAATATTGAAATTGTAAATAAAATATTAATTAAAATAAATAAAGTATTTTGAAATAATTAATAGCTTTAGAGACAGATTTTTATGTATCAAGTTTCTATTCGGACTATACATATTTAAATATATTTTACTATGGTACAGAATGAAAAAGGGTATTTATTATAATGAGGTAAGATAAAAGAACAGAATAATTTTTAAAATATATCTAAATAAATGCAATATAAGGTAACAGGTTTATATTTTTACTGACCTTTAAAAATTATTGTTTTTGTTAATTTTTAGCGCAAAGAAGTGCCAACAGCTGCTATACTGAGCATTTTACACATATGGTGTAAATGTATCTGAATATATTTTTTTGTAAATCAAGTTTTGTTAAATACACATAATGGTTTACATCGTCACCATATAATTCAATAAACAGTCATGTTCATGAATTAATTGTAAACACAAACCTGTTTAAATAACTTAGTTTCTAATAATAAACATATATTTCCCTTGCAATTTAAAATCTCAGTCTTATAGCTTACAATAACTGTCTCAGCTATTTTTAACATTTTTACAATGTTATAAGATGGAATAATTAGAGAATAATGTACAGCTTTAACTGAAATCAGAGGATATGTTTTTCAGTTTCTAAAAGTAATATTACGCATTCGTGACATTTTAGTTTTTTTAATATATGACGAACCACATTTCAGCAACGTACTCTACAATTCCTTTACAGAACAAGGATAAACTTCTTACTTTTTTCACTGCAGTTCAATTTGAGCTAATAAACATTTTCTATACGCTGATCTGATTTCCAAAGCACGTGGACTGTTATTGTTTCTACATACATTTCTAATGCTGGCAAAAATAATTCTAAGTGATCATCACTAAAACGCCTTGACAACAAAAATTCTAATGAAGGATTAACACTCCATACTAAATAAATCATATGCAATACAACTTATAGACATTAAATCAATGATCAAACCTATAATTGGGGCTTGTCTTTGTGAGTAAATAATTAGCTGCCCATTAGCTAATCTTATTTTTTTTAAATCTATTAGATATTGTATATGTTTCAAAATTAATGCTTCATTTCTTTAAAGAAATTGCTGATTTTGTTCCTCTTGCGCGTGGATAACACGTTAAAATATCAAATGCTAAATTAATGGTTTTACAAAATTTTACAGGATCATCATAATTATTAAATTCTGTCAGCAGACATTGTATTTATATACTAACAACAAACTTATCGTTTAAATAATTAACAAATACTATAAACATCAGCACTTCATATAAATCAAAGATAAACATTTGATAATTGTGGACAGGATAACGGTCAAGGATTGACCTGAACTGTCATGTCGGCCTCTATTTCTTATGTTCACCCTCAGTCGCGCTGATTCAACAAGCGATTGCCTTTCTATGATTAATTAATACAGTTCGTTAGCTAATTGGATATAAAACATCCAATTAGCTTAAAAACCCGGATCAGAGTAGGTGGATCTATTTCTGGCAAATCTTTGGTCAATTTACACTTCCAGTACAGAAGTACGGAAGGAAATTAAGAAGGCTCTTATGTTATAAATAACTATGTAACAACATTTTAGATGAGTAGTGGATCTAAAAACAAAAGTGATATTTAAGAGGTTGTAACCGTTACGTCTTCTCGCAAGTTTCAGAATATTTAGAATTTCGCTCTGCAAAAACATTAAATGACTAATGTTCATAACGTTCTGTTTCATTTCTATATTAGACTAATGTTACAAGTGTATTAACACCTTTGCATATTGTAGAGGATTTGTCCTCCTCGTGCTTCAATTACTCTGGAAAATTAATGAAGCAGTATAAGGAGAAGAAGCAGCATGTGTACGTAAGATTGTCTCTTTCACGAAGAAGGTGTAACGTTATTATACATATTTAAAGCTCATTCTACATTGATGCTATATCTGCCAGACTCCATGTATCTAATTACTTAGAGATTTTCAACGCTTTATACGTAGATATAACACATTAAAACCAAGAGTATGAATTAGATTATTAACTAGCGTTACATAATTCTGTCTAGAGCACAATGATTTTAAAGTGTTTCTGATGCTTTGTGATCTTATAAACTAAAGGTAATTATATAGTAATTAATATACTAATGGCTAAGGCTTCGTCCGGTTTGCTGAATTAGATAAAAGTTGGAGTTTATTACAAACAAATTTACAAATGGAGTTTATTACGAATAAACTCCCAACTTTTATTTTTGTTAATATATATTTAGTTACATTTATGTTTTATACGTACCTAACTATCAGTCTCTTATCCAACTTCTACAAATTATTCACAAAAGTGCTCACAAACCGCCTAACGAATAAGTTCGATTTCTACCAACCCCCAGAGCAGGCAGGTTTCAGAAGTGGATATAGCACGGTTGACCATCTCCAGGCGATCCGCACACTCATAGAGAAAAGCACCGAATATAACT
>WYDF02324908.1:0-14228 GCA_009867245.2 Adranes taylori | reverse complement strand
TAGAGAGAGAGAAAATAAATAGCAATAAATATATCAAGATTTATAGATTAAAATGGTGCAAGAATTGGCTTTTGAAACTTAAAGCCAAGAACTGGCTTTATTAAACAAATTAAACTTTGAACTAAGAGGCTGGCATAATTATTTACGTATCGACCAAGTATTTGGAATTGATGCGACTAATAATACCGCTAATAGCCAAGCAAAATACATATTTAATGGAAGCAAGAAGCTTATTGCTACAGGTAGAAGTTATGAAAACTTCCGAAACCTGCTCCTCTACCAGTCATTTTTGCAAAATTATAATTTTTTAGTTCTCTACGAAAGCCCCCTTGTAGAGAATCTTATTTTTTCACCATTTGCCTTCACACATTTTCGTCCACTTCACTTAGATAATTTTTGTACAAATGAATAAAATCGTTTAAATTTTTTTTGGAAGTCATCGCTGTAGACAGTCCGCTTATGCGGTACGTACTGAATAGACGAACAGTACACATATTGCTATTTTAGAACTACATTCTGGTCCATACGTTCAAAAATCTAACCATTCAGATTTTGCGCGAAGGTGAAACTGTACCATTTTTTTTCTCCACACGCTACGTGTTTATTATTGGTTCGTGCGGATCAATTCGAAGTCTGTGGGCTCCTTTAGACAATTTTCAAAATGTTTTTTGTTTGAGGATACGCAAAACAACAGTATGAAAACCTCGAAATAAAAATTTGCTACATATAATAATGTTCTTTTTATGAGCGCTTTTTAAGTGGGACGGGGAACAGAAGAGGTTGACTCAACAGTGATCCCTTCACCCCCTCCCCTTGATGGTTTGGAAGATTAATTTTAAATCATTTTTTGTACCTCAAAGAAAAATGAAAAATGTACAAACTTTTAAAGATCATAAATGAACTGTTTTTAAAATTCTTTAAGTCTTTGTACTTTAATAGAAAATTGAAAGAAACCAGCTTAGAATTTTATTTAATAAATATATGTTTACTTTTATTTCAAAATAATCAAAATAAAATAATAGTTATTCATCTTTAAATGTACAAAATGGAGCTGCATTGTGAAGGAACGTATGAATAAATTATGTACTTGAAATATACTCCGCTTCTTTACCAGTCTTTTTAATAACATTCAAGATTTCATCTGCGCTCATGGTTGTTGTAACAGTTACCTTTTGTTCAGGCAGGCTTATATCTATGTTCTCAACTCCTTTATCTGCAATATAAAAAATCAAGAGTAAGCTATGTACCACCATTTAAGCAATGCGACTACCTTTTAGTTTATTTAGTACCCTTTCGACGGCACCCGAACAGCCTTCACAAGTCATAGTTACTTTATATTGGTGTATCTGTGTCTAAAATATTGAGTAATTAGGTATGAATTTATATTATAATATTCGTATAAAAATACCGCGCTCATTTTTTATTATTCACACTGAAATATTTGATTAATTTAAAATTAATTTTTCCACGTCAGGAAATGGGTGTAAACATATAATTGTCAAAATACCGGCTTGTCTTATTTGAACTAACATCCACTGACAGTAGTTCAAAAGTCAACCCGTAAAGTCAATAGTAGTGATTCTGTAAGATTTTCATATGTTTCACATTAGAATATTCTGAATATTTAGAAATTAGCTGTTCCATATTGAAGATAGCGGTTATGCTAAATTTTTAATTCGGAATAGTGATATTGTTTTAGAAACCATTCAAATTTGATTCGCCGGAGCAATAAAATTTATCAGTAATAAACGAAATTGATCATCGGAATCTTCTCGCGGGAAAATAAATGTTAAGAATCTTTGAAGATGGTACAATGCAAAACACGAATGTAGTAATTTCAACTGATGTTGATCACAGATCAAAATCTGTAATGAAAATAAAACTAGAAAATTTAAATCAAATACCTAAGAAATATTTACAGATATCTATCTCTTAAAACATTCAGTTGTCCTGGCACTTCAAATGGCTAAACCATCAATTCTTTAAATAAAATATAAATCAAGTACATAAAAAATTATTTGCAGACACCTCTTAAAACATTCTGTTGACCAATCGTCAATAATTCCGCAAACTATCAATTATTTCTATTTATCTTTAAACAAACTTAAATCAAGTACCTAAAAATTATTTAAAGACATCTCTTAAAACATTCTACTGTCCTGATACCAAGTATCTAAATATCAATTAA
This sequence comes from Adranes taylori, assembly GCA_009867245.2. NCBI lineage: Eukaryota > Metazoa > Arthropoda > Insecta > Coleoptera > Staphylinidae > Adranes > Adranes taylori. The sequence continues at coordinate 12,040 of WYDF02324908.1, read as the reverse complement.
AACAGCTCTTACAACATTATGCTGCCTTTATACTTTCAATCGTCTAATGATTAATTATTTCCATTTCTCTTTAAAAAATTAAGTTAAGTACTAATAAATATTTAAAGACACCTCTTGAAACATTCTGCTGTCCTGATACATTAAGTTGTTAAGTTATCAATTATTCCCGGTTCTCTTTAAAACATTTAAATCAAGTACCAACAATTATTTGAAAACATCACTTAAAAGATTCTGTTATTCTGATACTACAAATTATTAATCGATCAATTTATTCCATTTGTATTTAAAAATAAATCAATTCTCTAAACAGTAGTTAAAACACTGGTAAATACCCTAGTTAAAACAGTAGTTAAATACTCTAAAGACATCCTGGTGTCCTGATATTTTAAATCTGTAACGATCGAATATTTCTATTTTTCATAAAAATTGTAAATCAAGAATCTAAAAATTAGGTTCAAACATCTCTTAAAACATTCTGCTGTCCTAATACTTTAAATCGTTAAACAATAAAATATTTCTATTTTTCCTTTAAAATCAAGTTAGAAACACCGTTTAAATATTAGTTTAAAACACTTCTTAAAACATTCTGCTGGCCTGATCAAAAAACGATCAGTTATTTCCCTTTCACTTTAAAAATTTTAAATCACAAACCTAAAAATTTGGTAAAACATCTCTTAAATCATTCTGCTGATCTGGTTATTTCCATTTAACTTTAAAACAAATTTAACTTAAGTACACAAAAATTATTTAGACACCTCTTAAAACATTTTGCTGTCCCGATAATTTAAAGCTTAATTAATAAATTATTTCCATTTCTATATAAAAATAAATTAAATAAAGTATTTAAACATACATCTTACAACATTCTGGTATTTTGATCCTTTAAATCATTAAACAATCAATTATTTCAATTTTTCTTAAAACAATTATAAGCCATTGCAAAACTTATTTCAAGATACCTCTTAAAACATTTTGATGTCCTGATACTTTAAATGGTTAAACGATAAATTATATCCATTTCTCTTTAAGAAATAGTAAATCAAGTATGCAAAATTTATTTAGGCATCTCTTAAAACATTCTGATGTCCTGATACTTTAAATGGTTAAACGATCAATATTATTTCCATTTCTCTTAAAAAAATAGTAAATCAATTATGCAAGATTTATTTAGGCACCATTTAAAACATTCTGCTGTCCTGATAGTTTAAATCGTTAACTGATTAGTTATTTCTAATTCTATTAAAAAAATTAAATCAATCTTTAAAAACGCTTTTAAAACATTCTGCTGTACTGATCCTTTAAATCATTAAACGCTCTTATTTTCATTTCTATAAAAAAAATTAAATCAAATATTAAAAATTCATGGACGTGATCGCTACCCCATCTCTCATATGCTGGTCGACAGCTTCGCTATCCACTTTGCCGCGGCATACGACCGCTCTTAACTCCCCGTATTTGCCAACGGCGCGTACAGCTGTGCTGTCCGGTTTGGCATGGCCTTCGACTCTCTTTTCAGCTAATTTCTAAAAGAGCAGCCTGGTCTTCGTGTCCGTTTTGCGTAAAATTGAGGTCCTTGGGTCTTACATTTTTTCCCCAAGTTGTAGTTTTTCAAATTTCATAGGAACCGAGATATTAATGTAGTACAATAGCGGGTGTCAAATAAATGGATCCCAAAGTTTACAAAACAAAAAACACCCTGTATATATTTTAGTTTGTTATTTTAGAAAAATGTCTCAAATAAAATTGAACGAGCTTTTGGTAGCCTGTCGAATAAAGTTTATTCAAGTGTTCTATCTTTTATAATTCCTGAAATATATCAAAAAGTTTGTAAAATTTTAAATTTCTTTCATTCGAGGCATAATACAATATACTATATAGGAGCGAAATTTCAGTCTTCTAATTTTAAAACTGAATTTCTCAATAAAATAATCATTTCGAGGCCCACCAAAAATTATAATGTGTACCTATCAGGACATAGTTTAAATCGTTAAATGATCAATTAATGCCAATTCTCTTTAAAAAATAGTAAATCAAGTATGCAAAATTTATTTACACACCTCTTAAAACATTCAGTTGTCCTGATAGTTTAAATCGTTAAATGATCAATTAATTCCATTTCTCTTTAAAAAAATCGTAAATCAAGTATGCAAAACTTATTTACACACCCCTTAAAACATTCAACTGTCCTGACAGATTAAATCGTTAAATGATCAATTAATTCCAATTCTCTTTAAAAATAGTAAATCAAGTATGCAAAAATATTTAAACACCTCTTAAAACATTCAGCTGGCTTGATACTTTAAGTCGATAAATGATCAATTATTTCCATTAGTGTTTAAAAAAATAGTAAATCAAGTTGCAAGACTTATTTAGACATCTCTGAAAAGATTCTGCTGTCCTGATAGTTTAAATCATTAGATGATAAATTATTTCATTTCTATTTAAAAAAAATTAAATAAAGTATTTAAATACACCTCTTAAAACAATCTGCTGACCTGATCCTTTAAATCATTAAACGATCTATTATAATATTTCCATTTTTATTAAAAAATTGTGAACCAATACAAAACTTATTTAAAGATACGCTTTAAAACATTCTGCTCTCCTGATACGTCAAGTCCACAATCAATTATTTCCATTTCTCTTTAAAAAAAACAGTAAATCAAGAATGCAAACTTTATTTAAGACACCTCTTAAAGATTTTGATGTCCTCACAGTTTAAATGAGGACGTCTCACAGTTTAAGTGATACATTATTTCCATTTCAATTTAAAAAGATTAAATCAATAAGTATTTAAAACACCTTTTAAAACATTCTGTTGTCTGATCCTATAAATAATTAAACGATCATTTATTTCATTTTTCTTTAAAAAATTGTAAACCAGTGCAAAGCTTATTAAAAATTCCTCTTAAAACATTCTGCTGTCCTGATACTTTAAATCGTTAAATGATCAATTATATCCATTACTAAAAAATAGTAAAGCAAGATTTATTTAGACACCTCTTAAAACATTCTGCTGTCCTGCTAATTTAAATCGTTAAATGATAAATTATTACCATTTCTATTTAAAAAAAAATTAAATAAAGTATTTAAATACACCCCTGAAAACATTCTGCTGTCCTGATCCTTTAAATCATTAAACGACCAATTGTAATATCAATATATAATTTCCATTTCTCTTTGTAAACCATTGCAAAAATTATTTAAAGATACCTCTTAAAACATTCTGCTCTTCTGATATTTGTCTGCGATCAATTATTTTCATTTCTCTTTAAAAAATAGTAAATCACGTATCCAAACTTTATTGAGACACTTTTTAAAAGATTCTGCTATCCTCATAGTTTATATCGTTAAGTGATACATTATTTCAATTTCTATTAAAAAAAATAAATCAAGTATTTAAAATAAGTCTCAAAACACTCTGCTGTCCTGATGCTTTAAATCATTAAACGATCAATTATTTCCATTTCTCTGGAGGCTTAAAATTCTTTTATTAAAAAATCTTTAAGTAAAATTCTTTTATTCTAAAAATGTTATAAGAAACACGTGTTTTTTTTAAATATTTTTATTTTAACATAAAATAAAATATAAATCTGAAGCACAAATTAATATTTTAGTAATAAACATTTTAAGAGTAATTCATATATTACAAATACATATTGCTTCATGTAAAAAGAAAAGAAATATTTATAAATTTGAACGAATAGAAAAATTCTTTAGGAAAGAAGTTTATAATGTGGGTTAGGCACATACTTTTATTAATTCTTTACAATATATAACATAGATTTTATCAGAATAATTTGTACAATAGCCGTAATGCAAGATTTTCTTATTGTAATTATATAAATTATAATTAAGGCAAAAATATATAAAATACCATAGATAATTTGCAGTTGAATTCAAATAAATTTTATATATAAATTTTTATTATTTTTCAATATTATTGCGACATTCTAAAGTACATGACATTAGCAATTTATCATTTATATAAAAATTTGTTTAAATAGGAATCACGGTGTGATGTTAAGTAAATTTCTTTACAATTTACATCAAGACACACAAACTATAATATTACTATTATTTAATTCTGATTTAAGAAATTATAAGTTATTCTACTATTATCTATAAACATTTCATAGTGCTATATTACTTAATAAATGTTTTATTTTATAATACTTAAAGAGATAAAATTTCTTTACTTTTTCTAAATATTTATTGTAATATTTAATCTCTTACCAATAACGTTTTCATGAACCAGACCTTTTGTTTTGTTTTAGCAACTAATATGTTTTTTTAAAGCTTTGAGCTATTCTTTACTAATTTATAATTTTGGCCATAATATATTAACTATTTAAAACTGCAAAATTGATATATGTATATATATTTATAAATAATGAATAAGAATATTATGGCATAAAATTATTATATAATTAGTGACTAAAATAAACTTTCTTAAATAGAAACAAAGTTGATAGAATTATAAGTATATAAATACAATTTTGTTTTTTACTGGATAATCCAAAGTAATGATACACAGAGAAACCCCATACTTGAAACTTCATAAACATCATAATTCTCAATAATTGAGTGTTCTACCTACTGTGAAATATAAGAGAATTCAATCTAGACACTTAGTTTACTCTACTCTACACCCTCTCTTATTTTTGTATCAGTATTTATTATACCTTATCCGTCTCATCTTACCTTCATTTCCTGCCTCTCAACAATTCCTCGTCCTGCTCTAAACCTAACATATATGAACACTGTTCCTACCTCTTCATATTATACATCGATCGATCAAGACACTCTAAAGCCTCGATAATATTGGGCGAATTTTCTCGCTACACGCTGTCGAATTGATTCGCTGTTATCAAACTCGGTCAATATAATAGAATTAGTCGCCTATTCGCTACATGCTCGCAAATAAAGTTTATCACCTGCACCACCTGATCACCTGCCGCACGAATGAAATCGCTTTGTTGTGTGCTAGCTAGTAGGCAGCAGCTACAAGATGTCGGAGGCTACATTTCGCGCTGGAATTGTTATTTCCTATTACGGCAGCAATTGGAAAAAAGAAATAGCTTTCTAAATCTGAAAAAAAACGAAGATGGATTAGACTTGGGACTGCGAGGCGAGAGAAGTATTGCGCATCCTGTGATTTATTATAAAAGTTGAAAGATGAAGATACTACAGCGCCCGGTTCGACAGATGATTAATGGAATAATTCAGAAAGAACCACTCAAATGAGAATGACGATTCCCTCGAAAAACATTCCCGGTGTGAAAATCTTTGCGCGACTAAACGAGTTTAATAGCTAAGTGTAATCAGACTAGTCGCTACACGATAACTCGTGAACGACTTTGTTCGCTGATTTGCAGCAAGTAAAAGCGCTCAATGTAATCGACACCTAACAACTTCGTTATTTTGGTTCTTCAACTATTTAATTGCAAATAATGTTATTGTCGTATAATACGACGCCTAGTAAAGAGAATTAAATATATATTTTCATGCTGAGAACACGACTTAAGCGAATTTCCCAATTTCTTTCCTCTTGACCTATCAACACAAATACCAACGCAGTCCACAGACTATATTTTTTTATACGCAAATTGTACCGTTTCCAGTAGTACCCTATATTGCGCCCCTTTTGTAATATCCGTTATATTCTGCTTAGAAGTTTATACAATTTAAATTTCATTAGGCTTTTCTGTACGGCAATTGTATGCTCAATATTCATTAACTTGTTTAATACGGCTCTGAAGTGTACGCAGGTGCATGTGCATTCTATATTTCATTCGTTTATATCATAGAATTGTAGAAGATTACAATTCTATATCATAGAATTGTAATCTTATTCATTGTAATCTCATACCATCTACATCTTATCTAAATATACATTAGAACTGTAGTTGAGTAATTCTCGTACCATTACTATTTTTCTTTAGTATATCAGACATCCTTTGTCTGTTACATACTTCTCCAAACGTACACTATTATCAGCTTAATCAAACAAAAATAAATTAATACTTTTGTAATCATAAATGTAAAATATAAAGTACGAATAAATTAATGCTTTGAGCGCAACAAAAATTTTCGCGCGTAAATGTTACATAGTAAAAAGACATTAAACGTAGGGATGTGTAACAAGTTCGTTACTGAGTAGTTAGAAGTATCTATAAATTATATAATCTTTCATGGTAAATAAATTAAATTGTTTAAATTAATAGGTTTCGGAAATCTTAGACAGAAATTGAAACACATGCAATTTATATGTAACCAAATATTATTTTGCTGTCGCGGTTAAATTAGACGTATTAGAATAAACACATCGCTCAGCACGTATGAGAGTGGGGAAATTTAGTCACCTATCTAATTGCGTGACAGAGAGAGAGAGAGAGAGAGAGAGAGAGAGAGAGAGAGATAGCTGGCGCTTGTTTTACTGGCCCGTGTGTGGAGTATGTGTCACGGCTATGCCCGTTTAACTATGTGTGCATGTTAGATACATACACACGCATGTATGCGTGTGTGTGTGAAAGTATTGATAGCATACACATTGTCCATGTTTAATATGAATTGAGTTTGCTGTTTGATAACATACCTGGGCGCCATTCATGTGTACCGTTCACTGTTACAAGTCGCTCCTGCTGCTACCTGAAGTAGTAAACTTGAAGGCTCAAGTCTATAAATAGCGAGAATTTGTATAGAATGATTTAGTTCCTTTGCCAATTCGAAGGCATCCAGTCTAGTCTCCAGTCTAGCAGCAGCCAGCAGAAGCAGAGCGACAAGCCAGTCAGCATGAGCAGAGCGACTAGCCTATGCAACCAAACCGAGACAATGAGCCGAGTGGTAGCCAGCGACAGTCGCCGAGATAATAGGATATTTGGTGAGCATGTTTAAATACCATACATTGTATGCTTTGTATAGCTTCACTTCTTCTTTCTAGCTACCTGCTTCCTATTCACGTACAGTAATGTCGACAGATTCCGAAGCAATACCCAACGATTCCTTCCCGCATCTTCAGCTACAGTGTATAATACTTATGTTGGTTTCAAGCACCTGACCGTAGTAACATCAACGGATTTCGAGGTTACTAATGTTATAGTGCTTATTCCACTATGGTATTTAATGCACACTTTTGCTGGTCTTAGTCACTCTGCAACAGTAACTTCGACGGATACCGAGGCGTTACTCAGTCTAGCAGTAATCCCTTACATCCCTGCACTAGAGTGTATAGTTTTGGCTTGCATCTGTGTTATGCGTTCTATACCATAACGTCGCAGGATTCATAGGCGTTACGTAAGTGCATGATTGCGGCTTATGCTAATATTAACCACTCTGCAACGGTAACGTCGGCGGATTCCAAGGCGTTACGCATCTTTAGTGATTTCCATTATTCATACGATGCCCGCAGCCTATACCAGGATATTTAGATTTGTCCCCACCCTCCAGTTTCCCTGAATGTATAATAAACTGCTTGTAAATGCTTCCCGTATTGTCACTGTTCTATTATTTTATCACCGCCCTTTTGTGTTGCTTTACATGCACCGCTTTAGATATATGCACCACTTAATTATATTGTTTTATTTTGTAAGAAAGTCATTGATCTTATAAAAATAAAGTTCAATAGATTATATAAAACCCCTGTAAATATTATAAAATGAAAGTTAATGTATGTATCAAGCAGGTCATATTTATGCACATATGATTCTATAGTGGAAAATGTTATAATAAAAATTCACGTAAATAACAAACACGCGCATCGCATCGAGATTGAAAGAGCTGTTTGCTAATTATTTTTTGCTGTCACAAACATTTACAAAGATTTATTAAAATTTAGAGTGGAGGAGATAAAAAAAATGGGTATCAATACTGATGTATTGAAGAATAATTTTTAGTTTCTGATCTCGGAAGCAACAAACAACATCCACAGGCCAGCCAACAATAATCAGAAAACAGCTATAGCGACATAATAAATTTGGTAAGATATTTTGTTATTATAAATGCTTGTTTACATTAACTTTATTGCACTCTTTCACACGATTAATTGTAATGTACTTTCCTTGTCTGTATAACACTGGGTGTGTATTGCCAACTGACGCATGTTCTGAGAGTTGGTTATAAGGATTCAGAAGAACTTAGCATCCACGCCTTTTCTGAGGGTGTTCAGTGATCTTACGGTAGATTTTCCTTGTCTGTATACCACTGGAGTGTGTATTGCCAGCTCACGCATGTTCTGAGAGTTGGTTATACGCATTGAAGCGAACTTAGCATCCACGCCTGTTCTGAGGGTGTTAAGTGTACTTACGGTAGATTTTCCTTGTCTGAATATCACTGGAGTGTGTATTGCCAGCTCACGTCTGTTCTGAGGGTTGGTTATACGTATTCAAGCGAACTTTGCATCCACGCCTGTTCGGAGGATGTTAAGTGAACTTACGGTAGATTTTCCTTGTCTGAATACCACTGGAGTGTGTATTGCCAGCTCACGTCTGTTCTGAGGTTTGGTTATACGCATTCAAGCGAACTTAATATTCACGCCTGATCTGAGTGTTGAGCGATTTTACAGTGGTTTCCATTTGTGCAATCACATCTGATAATAATTCGATTTATACTGATTTACCCCGCTTTAATATAATAATCACTCGTTCGTTATTCTTTCATTTTCAGTAGTGTTTGTATTATCACTGTTAATTTGCACTGCTATTTTTCACAATAATAATTAAACATCATACTGCTTTTGTATTAATCGGGTATAAAAGAACAATACACTCATTTTTATATTAATATTGTTTTATTTAATAGCTTTGTAAGTTTGTTTCAGCTGCCCATGGGAGGAACGGGGACTTCTGAACAATCTCACGTACTTGAAACTACTCGTGTCCTCAGTACATTTACTGAGGTATTGGAACGAAGGGTTCTTACGTGCGGGTTCTTACGTGCGGTCTCACGTTAAATTGACCTGGCGCCCGAGACTTGAATCCAAAAGGGATTTAATCTGAATTATTTGCGCCATTATTGTGAGCTCACTAATCCTGATACGTCGCACATTTTAGGAAAGATTGTCACAGTTTATAATAATTTCGTTATTGTTTATTTCACCGCCATTATTACGTCATTGATTTAATTGAAGATTTATTCATTTGTTGATTATTGACATTTAATTGAGTATACCTATTTCTTTCTTTATTTGTATTGTCTATGAAGAACAAGAGACGATTTTGTTAAATCATTAATGCTGTTTCACTCATTAGCATTAAGTTTATTTCAGCTGCACACAAGAACAAGAACCACTGGTTTACTCAAAAGACTCGCAGCTACATGTGTCCGCAGTAAGCCACTAAGGACCGAAGGAACAAGAAGATTAGTACCATCGTGCAGTTTCACTTTCAACTGACCTGGCGCCCATGTCACATATTTCCGAGAACTGTTTGAATTCTGTAATTAATTAAGATAATTGATTGCGCCATCGGTGACAGTCGTTAAAGGTCCTCACTAGCAGTGTCGCGAGTGGGAGTCTGTCACAGATGTCACTTAGAGGCACGATGGCTAGATAATTTTGTATATAGAAGCTTTCGTTCGCTGGTATGCGTTTTCTATGTATCTAATGAAGTGTACATAGTCAAAAGTTCATTATACATCGAGATTGCACAGAAAGGCACGATGGTCTAGATAATTTTATATATAGAAACTTTCGTTCACATTCATCAGATTTCTACCTAAAATCTAATGTGGGCAATGATTATTCGTCGATTTTATGTTCTCAGCGAATTTTAGCAGAGGAATGTTCAATTCGATGTTTCCCGATGTCGAATAGAAAACCATGGAAACGGTTGGATATGGAAAACCATCAACACTGCTTCCAACACACAAAGAGTGGTCGCCAACAGAAAATTTTACATATAAAAGGGCCACGCAATCTCATATCTAGCAGACTCAATTCTGAGTTGGTGTCTTCACTATGAGCGAGAATTTTTCGCGCATCCTGCAGTCTCAATTTATAATTAAAACGTACGAATCTCTCTATTGCACTGTGAGCATATTCGCGGCCTTAGGAGTTGTTTGCTCGAAGTAGCGTTACAATCTTTATTAAATTAACCATGTATCTAACCAGTTACAAAAACGTCTTCAAGGAAAATCTACTATATCTATATTTACATAAAAGAAATCAAAAATTTACGTATCTCATCTAACTACCCGCAGTTAGGCTACACATAAAATATCACATCTTTAATCTTCAATCTTCAATCTAAGATATTGAATCTTTCTATTTTCAATATCTTCATCTCGTCTTTCTCTCGGTCGATGGAACCAAGAAGAAGGAGGAGGAGGAGAAGCTGCTGCCAACCTCTTAACCAGTCAGAACGTTCAACGCCAATTCTAGGAAAAGGATGGTTCTACCGGTAACACCTGAGAACCATTACCACTATTCCGTTTTTTCCGTTATTACTTCGGCGACAGCGATTAGTCGCATATATTCGATTTTTATTTATAACAAGAATATATCTGAGTAGAGTTTCAAATCTCTCATCGGACGCGTCCCAGATTGCGGATAGGGGAATGCTCGACAGTTATGTAGGGTAGATGTGCAATAAAATAGCGCCCGCGCACAAATATGCAAGTACAGAGCGTCTGCTACCAACATTTGCTACCAACAATTGCTACCAACAACTGGATACCAATTTTTGGAACGGAGGTTGTAATATATATATATATATATATTTCACTTTAATATGACGTTTCTCTGGAAACTATTACTTACGAATGAATCTAAAAATTTACAATTAATATAATAAGTAGCGCTAATATTTTATATAAATTATAAAATATTTCATCAAACAAGTTAATATTTGTAAATAAATTTTAGCATAAAAAATTCTACTTATATATTATGCATTTGAGTTACATTAATAGCAATTTAAATGATATGTAGGGATAAGACATGTTATGTGCTTTTAAATTATTAAATCTAGACTGAGTGACTTATATGTGACTATAAACTGCAGCGATTATAGTTTAAGAGATGTAAAACGCTTGTACATATTTTAATTAAGTAGCACATGCAAATTGTATATATATAGTAAATTTTGACAGTAATTATTATTTGAAAATATGTTGTTATATGCCCGAAAATTATTTAAATACGTTTCAGTAACGTTCATTTTTATATCTGCTTCACTAACTTTAATGTGTCACTGATTGTTTAGTTTCAAATTAAATCTGATTTTATAAGTACATCAATTACACAACCTTACAATTATATTAAATAATTTATACATATGGAAGCTCAGAAAATTTTTAGACGATGATTCTTTTCTTCTTTGCCTAACTGAAATTCTATTTCAATATCGTTCTTGTGCCAAATTCGAGTTATTCAAATCTAACTATTCAAATATAAATGAACTTGGTAGGAGAAATTTTGAAATGAACGTAACAATTTATAAAGAAAAATAATGAAGACTAAATGAAACTCGTATTATAAGGTAATAAGAAAATGGCAGGTGAGGAATTATTGTCAAGCGTTTTTATTAAGTAAAACTCAACTTTAAACATTCAAGAATAACCTCGATCAATCGCATGCCGTGGAGATCTTGTTGAAAATCTACAAGAAAAGCGAGATCAGCGAAATTTGAGGCTATGACAAAAATCATTCGTGAGACCGATATCAACCGTAAGTCAGTGTGACAAATGGCTAAAACAGAGCACAATTTAAAGTCCTACAAGCTTTAAAAAGTTCCAAGATTTAAAAAGTACTTCCATGGGCCTAGCAGCATTCCGATTGTTCTTTCAAGGATAAACAGGAGAAAATTACGGAAGTAATTTTGTACTATTAATTTTATTAAAATATATTATGATTTTATTTTTTTTAATGTAGCTAATTTAATTGAGATTTTCATACCTTTTTAATAGTTCAAAGTCATTGCCTTTACAAATTATTTTAAAGATAAACAATATAAAAGTATTATTATGATGTGTAGAATGCAATTTGATGACTTTAGAAGCTGATAGCGTTCAATTACCAGACAGACATTTAATAACCTGTAAC
>WYDF02324897.1:0-14228 GCA_009867245.2 Adranes taylori | reverse complement strand
GCTGTTTTTTTTATTTGTAAGCTTTGCGATCCAATTACTAGAAAATGGCTATTGTACTACATTGAATATCTCGGTTCCTCCGAAAGTTGAAAAAATAAAACGTGGGGTGAAAAAATAAAACGGCAGTGGATTGCGCCGAAGCGGACAGCGAAGCTGTTCGCGCTGTATGCAAATATGATGAATACATACATAGACGAATTCACAAGGACAAGGCAGTCTGGCAGGCCGGACTGTTCTTTTAGAAATCAGCCAAAAAGAGAGTCCAGATCGATCATAGGCCATGGCAAATCCACGCCGTAGTGAAATACTGGGTAAAAGTGAGCCAAGAGCGGCCACATGTGGCGGCAAAACGTACAGCGAAGCTATCCGCGCCGTAGGCAAATATGGGGACCTGGGATTCATGAGTAGACGATTTATAGGTTAGAGGAATGTTGCTTAGTTTACCCTCAACACTATTGTGCTAATTGAATTTAATAGTCGACTTAAAAAGTGACAGTCAAACTAAAAGGTTCAACTTTTGTTTTATGCAAGATATAACAAAACGTAGGACTTCCAGTATATGAAAGATGGTGTGCCGATCACGTCCACGAATTTTTAGTTTAAAATGTTAGTAAAGTAATTAATATGTTTTAAATTTATTTTAACAAACAAAAATAGGTTATTTTGTTGTCGGCGACAATTCCCGATGACGTAATGGAAGTAACCAAATCATTCATGCGAGAGCCTGTTAGTATTCTCGTCAAGAAAGAGGAATTAACATTGGAAGGTATTAAACAATTCTATGTTTATGTGGAGAGAGAAGATTGGAAATTAGAAACCTTGTGCGATTTGTATGATACGTTAAGTATCACGCAGGCCGTGATCTTTTGTAATACTAGGCGTAAGGTATGTTAAATTATTTTATATTTTATAGCTTTAGTCATTTTTGTAAAACAAACTTCATTGAAACTGGGAAAGATACGCTGCCAGATGCTTACTTGTTTTATTCACAGGCACACTTTTAATTTTATAATAAATTGATTTAATATGTCCGAATATTTAGTAAACACCCATTAAACAAACATTTTCCACAAGCTTAGACGTTCACTTTAGTATCCATGACATTATTAATAACCTTTTTTCGTTGTCAATAGTTATAGTCCATGCGTTCTAAGATCATATATTAACAATGCTTTAGTTAAAAACACGTTGTAAAAACATTTTTAATATTGATTCTTTTTCATTCATTTTTATTTGAACCATAAGGGCAGATTTAAACTATCCACAATAAATAACACAAAAAAGTACTTTCGATTCACTATTTTCTTTCCAATATTAAAATTATCACTAAAGTAAATTCACATTCAACATGCAGTAAATGTAAACATATCCACATTGTTAATGCCGTTTTCGGAGGAATGTGTCAGGGTCGGACTTATAATTCAATGTAAATTGTTATTAAAATTGTATTTATTAAATTTATTAACTTGCAGTTGCCTATGCTAAGAATGATAACTACATATATCTTATAACTGCAAAAGAAATACTGTTCCATATGCATAAAATGACAAATAATATAAAATATCAAATAATTTATTCGTGCGCACTTAATATTAACATAAAAAAAGAAACTATAAAAAACTTTCACAAAGACGAATGAACAATTTGAATATAAAACGAAATAATAGCGCCTTTGAAGTGCATTATTAAAAAGTTATTCTGACAAGCTAGAATCACTATTATCATTAAGGTTTATAATGGTTGGCTCTGTTTGTAAGTCCATAATGCTGTCCATCCCACATGTTTTGTTCCAACATTTGTCTGAACATTGAAAAGATTTTTTACATCTGTAAACTTGAATGTTTGGTTTTTAGCTGCCACATATTTTTTTACGTTATCCCCAATTAACTCAATAGTGTTTAACTCACAGTGATACGGTGAAAGTCTTCAAACGGTTTTATTTTGCGTTTTTGCCATTTCATCGACGATTTATTTATCGTAGATTTTGTTACACTGATTGACAATGAGGCAAAGTTTTAATTTTAAAGCTTCTTCATCAAATTCAATACTCTTTGAATGCTACCAGTTTTTAATATCAGAAATATATAGCTGACATTTTTAATTATTTATAAAGTTCACAACAAGATCTGTAAAGTGAATACATCACAGCGTAAAATGTTCAAATAACGAAAAGTCCAGCAATAGTCAAACAACACACAAAATTTAACACTAAATAAGTTAAATTAAAACTTACACTTTCAAAAAACCTTTGGCGACAAAATCGTCATAAGAACCAACTCGTTCTAACCTGATAAATCTTTTGCATTTTAAAACAAAATACATCTCTAGTGTATTCTTACAGAACGCATCGGAAATTTTATAGCTGCTTGATCAATGTTGAATTTGAATACACTTTAGATTCTTCCGAAGAAGTATATTCATCGGAATCCCCGATGCTGACTATAAAACCAAATAATCAGAAGCCTTGTCCAATAAATTTTCCTTCTCAATATATTGATGTGCAATATCGCAAAAATCACATACTTTTTTCCATTCTTCAGCTGTTATCATTTAAAATTTTTCTGCATGGCAGTTTTATGACATCTGGCAGCTTAAATGTTATATTTCTTTTTGCCACCCAGTATTTTATTTCAGCTCAAATCATTTCAATTGGATTTAATTCGGGATGATACGACGTCAAATGGAGAACTCTTAAATCTAATGGGTGCTATTTTTTCCACCCGCCAAAATTGGTATATATTGCACGGTATAAATTGTAATTCACGACAAATTTAATATTCCCACGACTAAAAATGTGATGCACGACAAATAAAATATTTTCAATACTAAAAATGTACGACAATTAAAATATTCTCACGACAATAGTTGTACGTCAACGATAAATATTGTGTTTTACTATACGATAACGGTATTTTGTTTTTTGCGAAAACGTTCACCGGTTACGGGTTGCCCGGTGAACCCTCGCTTCATTTGTAAAAACACATAGGCTCATCTAATTTGTAAGAGGTGTTAATTAGTCCAAAAAAATTAACACCTCTTACAAAAAACATTTCAGTTGCTGGAATGTTCTTGTAGAAGCGAATCTTTAAATTAGATCTACTATAGAATTATTTCAATTTAATTAAAAATACATCACATATGTCGATCATCAATGTTGTGACATATATAAAAAATTTAATATAATAATTTATAACCGATGAGATAGGTTCAGAACAAGTTAGTGTATATTCACTTACACATATACAATGACGTTCTGTAAAAAAATGGGCGTTGATAAAGTTTGATACCTGATAGCAGAAATGACCATCCACCCGCGGTTCATCGGTAATTTTTTCTAACTTTATGTCCCATATATGTTACACATCAGTTTCTAATTAACATCTTTTCATTCATTTAAAAATTCGTCTTACTTGAAAATAGTAAACACTCTACAATCTTCATCTATAAATAATTTTTTGTTCATATTTTCGGCCCCACAAAAAAGACTAAAATCCGTAGAAGGCTGCGATCTAATTAAAAATGTTACTCAAGTCAAGCTTCGCAATTGTTTTTAGAAAAGTGGTACTTGAAAAATAATCCAAATATTAATAAAATTAAATATTTTAATGAAGAATGGTTGAAAAAAATATTTAAGTTGGTATGAAGGTGGTGCCTCCTTGAATTAATTACCCTAGTACCAGTAATGGTATTGAATCCACAAACGCAAAAATCAAGAAGGCAAATAAAATAAGAGCGATTACCAACAGCACAGTTTTTAAACAAACTAGATCGTCTTTTGTTGAAATGGTCTAAAGATCAAAATCTTACATCACCCAACTAAAAAGTATTTAGCTTCAAAGTGAATATTTCTCTGAGAGACCTTACTGATGTGTTAATAGGCCCAATTAAATAAAACAATAATGCAACTGACTAATACGTTCTGCAACTTCAGAAACTAATAGTATTACCCAAGAAATTCTTAACAAATATCTCGAAAAAAATTGGAATACATTTGATGAGTTTCTATATATTGTAGGTTGATTGGTTAACCGAAAATATGCATAAGCGTGATTTTACCGTATCGGCAATGCACGGCGAGATGGAGCAGCACGAACGCGAAGTGATCATGAAACAATTCCGCACGGGATCGTCGCGCGTTCTCATCACCACCGATCTGTTGGCACGTGGTATTGATGTCCAACAAGTTTCGTTGGTTATTAACTATGATTTACCCTCTAATAGAGAAAATTATATACACAGGTCAGTTTATATTTTGATATTTATAAAAAGTTCTTGGGTGAGTTAATATGTGTTAAAATGATGTGTCAGATCCATCAGATAAAAATTTGAGAAAATCCTCGTGAATAATTTTCTTAATATTCTTAATAGCATCGTCCTCATCTTTTTGGGATTCATTTATGACTAGTTCATTCACTTGATCTCCCTCTGATTCTTTCTGGTCGTCTTTGTATTCATCACCCTCATCATCAATATTCATTAAATCGTTGACAGTTTTTATTTCTTTTTTCGTTAGGCTATCACGAACAAATTCCGCATGAAATTCTGGCGATGTTAGTATTTGTTCGCTTTTTGCAACTGTATGGGCGTCGTGCAGGTCTTCTCTTAAATTATTCAGCGGTAAATGGCTGTACCTTTAAAAAAATATTTTATTGGTATCAAATTTTGCTTATTGTTACATTGAAATGAAAGAATTGAAGAAGTTCTATTTGATTGGAAAAAGAACAAAATTTTGTTTGTTGAGTATGTATAAGGTCCAGGAACAAAAAAATTTTGGTATCCGAAGTTACAAATGAATCAAAGAAAAAATGCGTTATAGAATGCTACATACGTATCATAACCGAAATAGTATTTTCCATCTGCATATCGTACATTACTAAGAATCGATGCTTCCGAAAAATTTGCATGTATTGATAATTTTCGATGCAAGTTTGTTCCAGTAGCAGTTGCTTCAACATCTTTTGATTTTATTAATTTCGGTCTACCATCATCGTCCGATTGTATCAGAAATTCACCAGCATTGTGAATGAATAATAGTTCTTTCGGGTGTTCATAATAAGTTTCGATTTGTTCTATTTGGTTTAACACGTGTGCACCTTGAATCAGTTGACCAAATGCCACATATCTGGAATAGTTTTATTTAACTATTGAAGATTCAAAGTACTTTGGAGTAATTGAATTAAATCAAACAACACTGCTCCCTACTCCAAAACAAATGGTTTATTCAATGAAAAAAACCACTTATAATGTGACGCATGTCGAGAACAACGATCGTCTCGTCATCTTCAGACTTGTTATAGAGTTATCAGATGTTTCTGAAGTAAGAAAAGGATTTTTTAAATTTATTGTTGAAACCCCATTGTATGTGAATCTAAATAAATGTTAATCATTAACAGTACCAATATAAAACAATATTCTTCCCTTTTCTTACTTTCTGAAACATCTAAAATAACTCTTCTGATCAAGTTCTGATCATGACACGATCGTTGTTTTAAAAACGCATCCCATTATAAATTAATGTTTTTTTTTTCATTGAACAAACCATTTGTTTTGGAGTAAGAGTACTGTAGTTTGAATAGTTTTATTTGATTAAGTTGGTTGTTTAATAACCAAGTTGATTTGTTTGGTTTATTCATTCACTTGCAACGCTTCTTTCAGAGATACAGAATAGTGTTGTGCACATCTTGTGACGAAATCTAATGAATTATAGATTGTAATAATTTGTAGAAATTTCGTTTTTGTACTTTAAAAGCTGCCTTTAAACTAAATGAAATTGATGCCATAATAACAAATCGTTTTGCGTCGTGGAGCATTTTAAGTGTCTCGATAATAGAGAAGTTATAATCGTAACATAATTCCTAATATACGAGGGTGACATAATTCGAGGGGGGGGCGAAGGTTTGACATAAATCTAGCCTTTGATAGATCGCGTTACGTGATAACGAACACCATATTGGTTTTGCCATCTGCCATCCAGCATATGACGTCTGCCAAAATTTGAAGAAAAAAGAACATTTAGTTTGGTTTTTACAGTCATCGCAAGCAAGCAAGTTTTGTGAAAAATGAAAAAAGTCGAATACCGTTCAATGATTAAGTTCCTTCACAAGAAAGGGAAAAACAATGCAGAAATCAAAGCCGAACTGGATGCTGTTTATGGCGAGTCTGCACCTTCGCTAAAAACAGTAAAATTTTGGAAAGCTGAATTTGTTCGTGGTCATACGTGGGTTTTTGATGATAACCACCAAATCTCGTCACTACACCAGAAATAGTCAACAAAATCCATGATATGATTATGGCAAATCGTTAGACATTGCAAACATCGTCAGCTAGCAGAAGTTGCAAACATATCAACTGAACGTGTACACGGCATCTTACACAAACATTTAATAAAACGTGATCGAAGTATTTTTTCATCGATACATTACTTTTGATGAAACGTGGCTCCATTACTAAACGCTGGACACAAAGGAACAGTCAAAGCAGTGGAGAAACAGCGACTGAAGAAGGCAAAGACAACCCGATCGGACGGTAAGGTGATTGCGACTTTTTGGGGTACGAAAGACAAGATTCTTATTGATTACTTGGCAAGGGGTAAAACCATAGCTGGCGATTACTACGGAGTTTCGATGTCGAAGAAAAAACTCCCTGGTTTGGCTCGCAAAAAAGTTTTCTTCCATCATGATGACGCAGCCGCTCACAGAGCAGGCGTCGTGCAGGCAAAATTGAATCAATTAGGCTTCGAATTGATCGACCACTCATCGTATTCACCAGATATAATCTTTTGCGACTTTTTTCTGTTCCCAAACCTAAAAAAATGGCCCGGAGGACGCCTCTTTCCAACAAACGATTAAGTGATGATCTAAACTTCCCACTATTTTGAAGAGTGGGAAGGAATAACGCGCAAAATTACTTTTCGGAAGGAATGAAGAAGTTTGAAAGTGGTCTTGAAAAGTGTATTGCCTTCTAAATATCGTGCGTTTTCTTACTTAGGATAGATTTCCGTCAAACCACCCTCGTAATTTAAAAAAAACAGGAAACAATTTCAAAAATTACCTTAAAACACTAGAAATCTGCAGTTCTAGCATTTAACTTAATTTCGAAACCCGCTAGATTTTTCGTCTGTCTAGATCAGGCGTGGATCCAAAAGAGGGGTGTAGGGGTTAATTACCCCCTTTCCATAAAACAATATCTAGTTAAAGGCATATATAAAACAACACTGTATATTGTACTGCATATTTTGCTACTCGACATATAATTGATTCTACCCATTACCTCTCCTAAGATAAGCAGCTCTGCAACCGCCAAAAACTCTGCATGTGGAAAACTTTGGCATGTGTAAAAAATATAGTTTCAGTTTTTAGGAATTTACAAAGTATGCGCATTTATAAAATTTGAAATATTGGGCTGGTTCAGAAAATATATATGTAAACGAATTTAATGGTTTGTTGAAATTGTTTAAACCTGAAATTGTGAAAGCTTTAAAAAATTGTTAATATTTCAATAAAAATCAAAAGTGTTCCAAATACTTCATATAATTGAATAACGAAATATTCTTTAGTTAAAAAGCTTTTTGTTGACATGTTTCGAGGCAACAATCGCTCCTTCATCAGAACTACAAATTTATGGCTTACAAAAGATGAATTATATAATTAATATTACAAAGTTACCTGATAAAATTTTTCATTTCCTACTCAACATGTGACCAACTCCAGTTTGCTCTTTTAACGTTTTTTAAAATTTACATTTTAATTACTAATTGATGTATTTGGAATTGATTTTAATTTATTTTTGATTGATTAAAATTTATTTGATTCTAATTAGTAAAATTTCTTGAAGAAAGAACCAATATATAGATAAACAGTTAATCCAAACTACTGTCTCAGTACTTCACACATCTAAATTTCATAAGATGCGGTGAAAGTAATGATGAAATCCTCAAAGACAAAATGTAGAATTAAATAAATTGTATTGATTATCCAAAAATAAATTAAAATCAATTCCACTAGGAAGTTGACTAGGAAGTGAAAACTTTTTCAGGTAGCTTTGTAATATTAATTATATAATTCATCTTTTGTAAACCATAAATGTGTAGTTCTGATGAAGGGGCGATTGTTGCCTCGAAACATGACAACAAAAAAGCTTTTTAACTAAAAGTTATTCAATTATATGGAGTATTTGGAACACTTTTGATTTTTATTCACCATCAATTGCTACTCGAACTCTAAACGATTTCGTCATGTTTTATTTCATTAACTCTGCAAGTTTATGAAGATTTTGAGTTAATTATTTTGATTTTGGACCAGAAAGTACGTAGTCAAACGAATTCTTATCGAATTTAATTATGTACGGTTTGGAAACTAAATAATGATTTCAAAAATTGGGAATTGCTATTTGAACTCTAAAAGTTAATTAAAGGCGGACGGATGGTGAGAACGAAGAAGTGCGAATAAAAATCTGAGTATGAATACGAGAATGAAAAATCCGGTTATGTAATATACGAGAGTGAAGTGTGTTATTGCTTATATCTTTTCAAGATCATAGCTGTAGATGTTTTTTGTTTCTTCTTATAGTCTCTTCTCCTTCGGTTTTTACTGTGTAAGATCTGTTACCTTTTCGTGATTGGGTAACTCTAGTAATAATTTTCCTTTTCTTGCTAATGTTTCTCTTAAACTACTACCAAACAATAATTGCGCTGACGAATTTCCACATTTCAACGGTGCATTTCGATATGCTAGTATTCTTAAGAAATGGTCTTTTTTGAAAAATTCTTTTTACTATTTTCACAGCACGTTCTGCTTGGCCATTCGATTGCTAATGGTAGAGACTATGAAATTCATTTAAAATTATATCTGAATCTAATCTTACTATATCCGATATGCCGTGTTTGTTTCATAAATAGAATACATCTTCAGATCTTGTTCTTAATTATTTTACTTCGATATGTTTGCTGTAATAATCTTGTATTGTTATTTATTTATTTAGAAATTTAACAGGTAACCCCTTTTACAAGAGAAAATATAAATTCAAATGTAAACCTAATATCAATTTCAAGTAACTGAATATAGTAACAACTCACAATCAATTACAATCTTGCTAAAAGTATATAGGTATTTCAAATAATATGAAATTTTAATAATAAATGAGGATTAAGTAATAATATCCACCATGGCATTAGTTTGACTTCCACCAGTACGGAACAGTTCTGAATGTCATTCTTTTAGATGGAACATGTAAACCAATACTTTCTAAGAGAGTAGGACAGAGTTGATTTCGCCATTAAGGATTTTAAACAGGAAACATAAATCCAAAATATTTTGTCTAGTAAATAACAAATCCAGTTTTAAACTAACCCTCATTTCACTCACTGAGTAATCTTCCGCCAGCTTATAATGAACAGATCTTATTAATTTATTCTGAGTCCGCTCAAATCCTATTTACTGCTAGATAAAAATTGTTTAGATTTTGGCCAACTATGTATTTATTCTCTTAAGTTTTGATTACATCTGTCGACGTTTCTACTTCAAGGATTCGAGATCTTCATCATTATGGAGCTGAAAAAGTTACATTGTTAAAGGGTTAGTTCCATCTCAAGAAGAAACATGCAAACTCCTGATGAAGACCTCGAATCATTGAGGACGAAACTTCGTCACATGTAATCAAAACATGAGAGAATAAATACATAGTTGTCCAAAATCCGAACATGTTTTATTTCCGAATATGATTTAATAACTGTTTTCTAAGTTCTTCATCTTGAGTGTCTTCCGAAATATAAATGCAGAGCACCTGGAATATAAAATTCCTGGTACATAGCTAATACTGTATAAAAAAAACGCATTCTGAAGCGCTCTAATCGATATGGCAAGTTATTTAAATCTTTGGTCAATAATATTGCTGTATGTGGTATGTCGACGGTTTGTACTTCAAATTTAGATCCTGTTAAACATTGTTGAAGTCGCCCACATGCCTACGTAATAGCCAAAGCTTCTTTGTTTCCTTAAATCTTCTTCAATTTTTTTAAATTGTTATTTACACCTAACACCATGTGTTATTGCTTATAGTCTTATATTTCGTAGGATTAATAATAATGATGAAAATCTTAAACAATAAAGGATTGACTCCCTAAAAGCCACACGTTTATTTCTATACGAGGGTGATTTGACGGAAATCTAGCCTAAGTAAGAAAACGCACATTTTTTTATCATTCTTTTTCAACATAGTCCCCTTTTAAGGAAATACACTTTTCAAGACGACTTTCCAACTTCTTCATCCCTTACGAAATGTAATTTTGCTCGAGCTCTTCAAAAATAATCGGAAGTTTCGGTCATTACTTCATCATTTGTTGCAAAACTGCGCCCTCCGAGCCATTTTTTAGGTTTGGAAACAGGAAGAAGTCGCAAGGGGCTAGATCTGGTGAATACGGTAGGTGGTCGATCTGTTCGTAGTCTAATTGGTTCAATTTTGCTTACAGACAGCCGCTTGAGCGGTTACGTTGACATGATGGAAGAGAACTTTTTTACGAGTCAAACCAGGACGGGTTTTCTTCAATTCAGCGTCGAAACGGTCCAATAATGCTGCGTAGTAATCGCCAGTTATGAGTTTACCCTTTGCCAAGTAATCAATAAGAATAATTAATGCCTTTTGCATACAAAACACAGTCGACATCACCTTACAGACCGATCGGATTTTTTTTTGCCTTCTTCGGTTCTTTGCCTCTTTTTCTCCACTGCTTTGACTGTTCCCTCGTCTCCGGCTTGTAGTAATGAACCCACGTTTCATCAACAGAGACCTACCGACGAAAAGTCCTTCGGATCTCGTTTTATCTTCGCCAAAAGCTTCTCCGGATTTGTACACGTGTGCGTTTTTGATCGATAGTGAGTAAACGCAGCACCCATCGCTCGGATACCTTTTTCTCATATCCAAATGTTTGTGTATGATGGCGTGTACACGCTCAGTTGATAGGCTTTGATTTCTTAGACTTTTTCCATTTTTCACAAAACACAAAAGTTGCTTACTTGCGACGGCTATAAAAGTCAAAATATTTGCGCTGTTTGCTTTAAATTTTGATAGACGTCATGTGTTGGATGGCAGATGTCAAAACCAATCGTTCGTTGTCACGTAACTCAATCTATCAAAGGCTAGATTTATGTGACACCACCCTCGTATTGACAACTTCATTCATATTCATATTCGTAACCTAATCTACACATGCTAAGGTTGTGCCTACATTCAAACATGGATGTAACATACTACAAGTTATTATCTTGCTCATACATCAAATTCAAAACGTAGCCCTTACCGGTCAAACAAACTGCTTTTGAAAAGATGAAAAAATGTTTTATTTTTTATAAGGTTACAGTCGCGAAATAATTCTTTCTGCGACGAAGGTTTTTTGCCAGAATTTCGTTGCCTGTAATGCGAATGCTTTAGCATTTAGATGTATCAAGTTTAGAAAAAGTTCGGGGTCACGCAAATTACGAGCAAATCCTTCCCGCCTTGGTTTAAAGATCTCTGAGTTTGCATAACGCTTTTAATCGGCATGGGGATAAAAGAACCTGGTAACCACAGACCAAAGTGCATTTTGATTACTTCAAGAGTTGCATCTCTGAATAGTCTCACCAATTCACAAAATTGGCGCAAGATATTAACACCGAGACTCATATAAGATGATAAATCCTAAAACCTATAAATATTAATCAAATCTTGTGGTAGGTAAATAGACCGAAACTAGGTTAATTCTGAAGATAATTTAACGTTTTATAAGAGAAAGTCATTTAAAAAAATATGAGCTAAATCGTGACATAACTAAAGATTCAGAAAATTTGAAGGTATGCTTAAAAAAGAGGATTTTTTCAAGGAGATATAAGCGTATTTATAAAATTAAAAAGACAACTGTTCTGTTCATATAACTTACTTCGAATTCATCCACGGTGTTGCTTCTAATGTAATAAAAAATTGAAAATCATTATTCTTATTCATACCATCATTGCACATTGATAAGATACCTCTTCTATCATGAGGAACTATATAATTCTCACATGCGTGTGAACTTGATGTCTTTCTAAGACCTCCAATTTGAATCCAACAATCTTGAACTATACGGTGAACATATGTTCCCACATATCCACAATTACTAAATAATATAAAACAAAAAAACGTTAAACCTATACGAAACTAAATGTTTCGTTTAGAAACTACACGAAACATTTAGTTTTTTTTAATCCATTATTCTCTAAGCAGGCTGCTGCTAAAATTTCGAGAAAACATTTTCTTCATACCAATTAATTTATTATAGTAGAGAAAAACAGGTAGTTCTGTTCGATGATGCCCGTATTCACCATTCTGATTACTTATTTGATTGAATGTATTACAATATTGATAAATGCTTAGGGGTCGATTCTCTGACACTCTTGCACAGTAGGGTCACAAGCATTCACCATTCTCATTATTTATTTAATAGAATGTATAAAAAGATAGATGAATTATTAGGGGTCGATTTTTGGACACTAGTTTGATTATTGTTTGTATATCGTCGTGTTGGTAAGAATCTAAACAAACATTTTGAGTTTGTTATTTTAATATTAGTTTTAGCGCTAGATGTCACCAGAAATTAAATAAAGGTGGGTACACACTTGCATTTAAAGAAGTATATGCTGCATAGAGTAGATGCTGTGCATTTTTTTGGAGCATTAAAAAAGGTCAGTGTCTCCTCGAGTGAAAATTTGCACCCAGTGTACCCTCTGAGCACTATGTTTGGCCCATTCGACGTGATCGATTTGAAGCGATCACGTGTGTAAACATTTTTTTAGTTGAAGTAATTTAATTTAATATGTATTTGTAATAAATAACATAATTTATGTAGACTCAGAGCCTAATTTGTCTTTACAAGAAATTACATTCTGTGTAGTACTCCCCAATCTAAATACTCGTGATGCATTTCAACGGAAAGACATATCGCACTGGAACTTGCTTGAAACTAATCTTACGTGAAATATGTTATGCAATAAATTCCTTTCAATAAACCTATAGTATTTACCAGCTTTTATGATAAAAAATGTTAAATCCCGAAAATTAGCAGCAGCAACAGCAAGGAACGTTTACTGATTTACCCTTTGGCATAGCAATGTTTCAAAAATAATTGACAGGTAAGGGGTAACAGATCATTGTACAATTGAAAGATCATCGTGCCGCAATATTTGAGTTCCGTCTTTAAACTAATATAAGCCAGTGATCTTCCTTCACTCGTCAATTTTTCATATGCATTTAACGTAGCGCACATGACCATTTCTTCCAAATTATATTCATATAGTTGAATCCGAAAGCGTTTCAGTAGGAATTTGATAAGTGCCATATGACCACCGACAAATTTACCATTTATAAAGATGGCGACAGGTGTTTGCAACTGCCAGAGTTTTCCTCCGTATTTACGTTGTGCTTTTATTAGGAATCGTTCCCATTCGCAATCGAATAAACTCTTTTTCATTTTGAAAGAAATATGTGCAAAAATATATTGATTTAAATATATAAAAATTTATTAATTTTGATAGCATTTGTGATATTTTAAAGTAGACTAAAGAATTTCAAATAAATTCTTTCTAATTCGAGTTATCAACTGCGTGGCGCAGACTTCTAGTTTCCTGAAAGTGTATGATCCACCCGGCGCCTCCACCAAATTGTCATGTCCCATTTTAAAGGGTAGTGACGTGGGGCTGGGGATTTACTCAGATGGATAAGAAATACTAGACTTTCGGAAACTGATTCGGACACATATTTTAGCAAAATAGCGTTGATAAGTAATAATTGAAATTAGTTAAGTTAATTAAAGTTATTTAATTTAAACAATTTACTTCTTTTGATCAGTTCTAGCATTTTATCAGTTAAGTGAATATTTAGAAAGATCTTACATGAGTGACTCAATCTGTTATGCTTTGTTGCTGCACTGTTAGAACTATTAGAATCGGGTACTACTAAACTCTGTCTACCTATCTTTGAATAATCTGCAAGCTCGCGAAATGTCCCTCTGTAGTCTAGCCAAGAATGCCAACCTAAACTCCCCCCCCCCCTCCCTATAGTTTGAGCGAGTTAGATTTCTAGTTTGAGCTAATCAAAGGCGTATTCTGAGGAAGCATAACGTGCAATTGGCCCAGAACACGATTGAAGCGAATTGTAACATGAAAGTTCTGCGATCTAAACTGATAAAGGCCAAAAAGGAAATCTTCAAATTAAGAGACAAA
>WYDF02324886.1:0-14229 GCA_009867245.2 Adranes taylori | reverse complement strand
TATTTGTACTCGTCGCAGTGTCTAATTATTTTTCCATCCTCTAGTATAAGGTCTTTTTGTTCTCCGCCGATGCACATTAAATTAATACATGCACAAGAAAATTAATACATATCTTTAAAAAAAATCTTGCATAAATGTATTGATAAACACTAGTGATATACTGGGAAAAATATTTTTTTTAAATAATACAACATACTAAAAAAAATTATATATAAGTTTTGTATTGTATCATATATGATACATTGTGTACAAGAGCTTACATTTAATTAATATGGAAAGATTAGATGCAATTATTATTTTTGTTTTAGACACAAATGTATTCCGCATTTTTCACATTGCATGTATGATAACTGGCTGCAGGATGATAATTTGCATCTCTGCCTGACTTCTCTTACTACTGAGGTAGAAAATGCCGTCCATTCTTACATCCTTTGGTGGAATATACATTGTTGGTCCTTTCTTCTTTTTAGACATTAGCTGGTGCTCCACAGTTTCACTTGATGGTCCTCCAAGCTTTCTTTTATATTATAAAGAGCCCTCTCTACATAAGCAAAGAGCCACCTCTGATCTAAACTCGAAGAAAGATAACACTTTTCCTCCAGTGTGTATATCTCCATTGATTCTTCTTACCTCTTGCACTCTCTTGTACAAAAGCCAAGCATTTGCAAGAACCATATCTAATATACGATTTCGTACTTGCAATTAGTATTTTATATCTGCCCATTATGCCATCAACGAGGTATCAACGTCCCCTCCCATGTGCTTATTATATTCCTTCACTACATATGGGCAAAGTACATCAACTTTTTCTTTCTTAGATTTGTCATATCTTTTTATAGTAGCACAAGGATTTTTACCTGCAAAATTGGAAACAAAAGTGATAGTTTTGTTGCACTTCAATACTAATATAGAAATTTCTACACCATCATAGTCACCCACGCATTCAACACTATGTCCTCTTTGTTCATGTCTTCATCTGATGGTAGCTCAGATAACTGCTTAGATAAAGCTCGGGACCTTTCCCGAGCTAGTACAAATACCTAGGACTGACCTTTCCGCCGCGCCATTCACACTTTCAAATATTTAATTATCTGACTTGAAAAGCAAGCCGCAATACTAGAAATACTCCAAAAATATTTTTGCCCCCCTCCCCACCAAAGTTGATTGGGCCCCCTCCAAAGTTGAATGCTAGATCCTCTACTGCTTAGAGTATTATTGCCTTTCACTTCCACTTCTACACTGTCTGCTTCTGGCACATCATTATCCTTATTTGTTTCTGGTAATCCATCTTCTTCTATTTCAGGGATATAATTAGGCCCTGTATAAGTATACCCTGTATACTTTTATATATTTTGATAACCCTTGTGATTCTCTTTAAAATAATACCAAACAAGAGAAGCCCAACCTTTATGGTTCCAAAACTATCACCTCTAATAACTTAAAACTTCTCTATTGGTCACCGTGGTAACCGAAATTCAACATATAATTATGCTATCTGCTAGTATTATTAGGAATTTATCATAAGGAGATAAACTAATGTGTCATAAAAAGATACTATGATACTACGATATTATTTAGCTCCATGATGAAATAAAATCAATTGCGTGTGGATCAACCATTACAAGTACTTAGAAGTTATCTCTTATATTTGGCGCGGTCTTCCGGATGAAGTGAAAGTATTTGCGTTAATATTATTTGCTATATGCTTCTATAACACAAATATACAGCATGAATACTTACACACATTTCATATACGTAATGCTTATGTAATATGAGCTACATTATGTTAATCGGTGCTAAATTATTATATTCTACATTATTTTTTGTAGTCTTGATATGCGTATATGCAATTGTAAATTGGTTGTCTTATAACAAGGTTTTTGATATTATCATATCAAAAACCATATTATATCAAATGTGGCAGGATTTTTTTGTAATTTTTAAGGAACACGATTTAAGTGACGAAGCGAAGGAAGAAATGAGAAATATGTGGAAGAAAACTAAAGAGCATGTTTTTTAACGAAGCTACTCAACAAAAAAAACTGTTGACTGATGTGAATTACTAACATCTCAATTATGAAACAAAACGTAAACCGCGTTATTTGTCAATAATACTAACCCAAGGAGGCATTCGCCGTAGTAAGATTTATCACTGTCGTGAATGATCGTGTAGTACATTAGGATTAGTTTAGAGTTATGTTAGGGTTAGGTTATATCACATTAGTTTATGTTGACTAGTCTAATCCCTATTTCTCTCTTGCTTTAAAAGTTTAGAATTTTCTGCTACCCGTAAGTACGGTTTTGCGATCTGAAGCCCAAGTCTACCCGGAGATTGGCGAAACCTAGTGACTGAGCTTTCCTAACTGTAGGGATCAACGGCAGCGAAAAAAATGTATTACATATAGCGTCTATCGACATACGTTCTATAGAATTGTATGATTAAAGCCTAAGTCGCTTATAGGTGACGCTTGAGAACGTCTGTCTGACTATTAAATGGAGCACCTACTATGTATATATATATACATATATATATATATATATATATATATATCTTTCTTGAATTGCGAAGGCCTAGAATTAGGCGAAGGGGGCATATATAACGATAAAAATTGCTACGCAATTAAAATAGTAAAGACTTTAATGTCAATAGTTATAATTAATTAAATAAATCTATGCTCGAATAAAGGAAACCAGTAAATTAAATTAAATTCTATTGTATATTGGTTTCCTGTTTACTGGAAACCAATATACAGGTTTATAATTTACTGGTTTCCTTTATTCGAGCATAGATTTTATTGAGCATTTATTTAATTAATTATAACTTTTGACGTTAAAGTCTTTACTTGTTTAATTGCCTAGCCATTTCTATCGTTATATATGCCCCCCTTCGTCTAATTCTGGACCCTCTCAATTCAAAAAACTAAAATTGCATAGCAATAGAAATGAATTTTGACTGAAAATGATTTCAACTAGCCATTTTTATTATTACAATAGGTGTCTTTCTACGTTTGACCCAAATTTGGAACTTCTACTAGTGCTTATTTTGTCGTTACTGAAATGAGTAATCTTTATAAAGAGCTGTAGGTAAATAATATATAGTACAAGTTTAGGTAAAATGCATAGGGAACATTAAAAATCAAAAGGCTTACTTGCGGCGTGCCATAGGGGTCAGTTTTGGGACCTGTTCTCTGAAGTATCATGTACGACAGACTATAAGAACGCAAATGCCGGAGAATTTGCAATAAATAGCCTTCGCAGACGATGTGGCCGTGCTAATAACTGGAAAATTGGATAGCGCAGTAGAAGAAAATAAAACAATGCAGCGCAATGGGTTGGAACTTGCTCCAGACAAGACTGAATCTAAATCTACTCATGCCAAGAATCGTCGGGGCTCGTGGAACAAGGAGAATTACTGAATAGCGTCGTAGAGTCAGTCGCACTCTATGGCGCACCTGTGTGGGCGCATGCAGTGCATACAGCTTGAACTGCCGAAATCATAATAAATGCGCAGACAAGACTGAATCAGTGCATACAGCTTGAACAGCCGGAATCATAACAAATGCGCAGAGAAGACTGAATCTAAATCTACTCATGCCAAGAATCGGTGGGGCTCGTTCAACAAGGAGAGTGTTATTGAATAGCATCACAGAGTCAGTCGCACTTAATGGGGCACCTGTCTCTGCGGACGCAGTGCATACAGCTTGAACAGCCGGAATTAAAACAAATGAGCAGAGAATCAGTCTTGTCGGAATGACATCGGCATCTGAGATGCTTAATGCTATAACTGGGGTACCACCAATACGACTTCTTGCGCAAGAGAGGCAAAGAACCTACGAGAATAGAAGGGAGGAAACATATGGGAGATAGGCCACACTGGAAATATGGCAAAATGAGTGGTCTAGCTACTAAAGGAAGATGAGCTTCATATCTGGGATGAGCTTGATATCTGGGATAAGCTTCAAGCTTATCCCAGATATCAAGGAGTGTATTCAAGCGCGGAGAGGCAGCCTTGGATATTTTTTGTCACGAGTTAAACTTCTATTGCTGTTCTTTCCTGTCTGTTCTGGCTGTCTTTTCATTAATCAATCTGTTGGCTAAATGAATTATTTCAAGATACATTGTATTTAAGCGTGCCTTATTGTGAACGACTAGCAATCAGATGCGTTTGGTAATTTTAAAATTATGATCCGTGCGGGTAGTCTTTGGTGAATTAATTTGGATGTTCTGCTTATGTGCCAAAGGGTGAACTACCAATGCAAGGATTATTAAAGGCGCTTGACCTCTGAGGATTCTATCCGCGCAAAGCCAGCATAAATATTGCTAACGCTACTCGGCAGTGATGGAAATCGGTATTTTTCTCTTTCTGTCTGTAACAAAAGTTATCTAAAATGTAAACACTCATTCAATCAAAGGAGAAACTAAGTTATTAAATAACTCATTTCTTCATCAACTTGAGCAGTCTCGAATTAATTATTTATGAGTTAAGTAACAAGTAGCGTCATCTGCGTTCTTCAATTCAATTTAAATTCCACACCACGGTGTGATACCATCAAACCAATGTCGCCATATGCAATCCAACACCCGCGGAGAGTAGTCTCCTAAACTGCCCCTATTTTGGCAACACAAATCCAAAAGTTAATTCCATACTCCAAGCCATCTGCTCCGCCGCAAACATCGCACCCTATATGGAAATAGTGCTCCAAGGCGTCCCACGACCATACCTGATGTCCTCCCCGTTACCCCTATTAGCACTGGGAACACTGAGGACGTCAGTCGAGTTGTCAACAACAAACGACTGACTTCAGTGTGCCCCCCCCCCCTCGTAGCCCCTACGATTGTTTAGGCTGTACCCATGAAAATGCAGGACGTAAGTTCAGGACGTAAAAGAACCACACAACAAAAAATAACGAAATTCGAGACACTACCCTTCCTGGGTCCTAAATATCCGACTAGCTCCGCACAGCAAGTCAAGGAAGAAACTTAGTGACGCCGTACCTGCGCAACCCAGCTACAATTTAAGAGAATCAACGTCAGGAGAAGACCAAGATAACGTGCCTGAAGAACCATCCTCAGAGCAAGAGCTATTTTACAACAGTTATGAACTCGACCCAATACAAATTTTCTTCCACCAGAGACACTTGACAAAATTACTCCTGGTAGCCATTCCACCTTTATCGTAGTATTCACGAATTGGCGAACTGGACAATACAACCGCGACAAAAGAATCCACACTTTTTACTGATGTAAGAACCATACTTCGCTGCCTGCAAAACAAAGTCATGATTAATTTCAGAATACATGGATCCAAAGTGTTTTGTCGTCAATTGCTCAGTAGACTATTAACCATTGTCCGTGATATTTAAAAGGCACTTGGCAACACTTTAAAAAACAAAAAATTACAGAATACATTGCGAAATTTTCTTATGGGCAATCCTCTTAAAATGAACAACACCGTTACAAGTTTTTCTATAATCATTCAGGGCCCAGCATCTAAAAACATTTTTTTGAAATAATACTCCATTATAATGTAATACCCCAGAGAAGACGAATTTAGCATCAAATTATTGCTCACTAACGGTCTACTTTCATAACTGATTTAAATAGACTCAAAGCTTTCATCGCAATATTATTGAATATAAGGAAGAATTTTGGAACAAACCCATCTCAAAATTTGAATTCCTGATTGTTAAAATTGCCCAACCTTTTTTGCGTCGAGGCTGTCCGGGTTAATATTATTTATTTTCATGCCCTTAGCCTAACCTACTATCGTAGGCGAAGGTGAACCAAGTTGGGGCAGTGCAAGCTAAGACCTGTCGAAAACAAAGATCGAATGGGTGAATGAATTTTCACACGAGCACCCTAATCCCAATTAAGATTAGCTACCACTTTTATGTCTTTACTGTCGAGACCTGGATTCCTTAGAATGGATATGAGTCGTTCATGATTAACACTATTGAACGCCTTTACAAAGTCAATAAAGCAAAGATAGACATTTTTATTTGTATTTGTGCAGCATTGAAGGAAGACTTGTAAGGCGGAAATGGCGCCTTTTTGCTTTGGCGCCGAAATGCTTTTGGGAAAGAGCATTTCGGAAGCCAAATTGTAATTGGCCAACTCGTGCTTGTATGAAAATAAATAACTGCTCTACCGAAAAAATCTAAATAAAAAAGGCGTGTGTCGGGGATGCGTCTTATCTCCCATTCCATTCAATGCTGACTGTCATACTCGCTGGCGATATTAAATAGTTATAAGATCTGGTAGAAAGGATCCAAGTCGTCAATGAGAATGAAGCTTAACGTTTCAAAAACTAAATGAGTGCATATTAGTAACAAGTGGAGCAACTGATACTCTGAACTGAACCAGTAAAACAGGTTGACAAATATTGTGCTATAGGATCATTTATTAACTCACAATGGAAATAAGATCAAGAACAGTATTTAAAAACATGAAGACATTAGTCATCATTAGAGATATATCTCTAAAAAAAATTAGGCTGCCAAAATGTCACATATTTTCAGTTCTTCTATATGGAGTAGAAGCATGGGGCATGACAGACAAATTTATGAAAATATTGGAAGAGGTTTTTGAAATGTGAGTTTACAGTCGTATCTTGCGTATATGGTGGTCCGACTGTGTTACCAATGAGAAGGTCCTCAAGAGACTCAGTATACAGAGAGCAATCCCATTTACGATCAAAAAGCGTAAATTGGAATACATTGGGCATGTGATACCTCCTGAGAAATATGGTATTCTTTAACTCATCTTACAGGGCAAAACGAAGAGTAAAAGAGGACCTGGTAGACGAAGATACTCATGGTTGCACAATTTCTTCAATACAACTTTTTAGAAGTACTATTTAAAACTTTTTAGAAGTACAACTTTTTAGAAGTAAAACTTTTTAGAAGTAAAATCCAACTACCCGTGTTAATTGCCAACGTCCGTAACGGATAGGGCACCACAATAAGAAGAAGAAACAGAAGAAGAGGTGATTGAATGAACGTGTGAACCCTCTCAAAGGAAGCGTGTCCCACTTGTTGAGAAGCTCTGTTCTAAACAAGCATAGTTAATATTTTACTGGCCATCTCAAGTTCTTAGCAACATACTTTTCCACAACTATTTTCTTGGAGAAACAAAAATGTTGTACAATATTGGTTTAATTACCACACACCAATATGTTCCTGAATAGGTCTATATTCTATATTCCATCACCCAAGACAAAGTCACCCAGCATTCGCTAAAAATATCGTTCCTGGTGCAGATGCATTATCTCATCATATGCTCAGACACATTCCTGTAGGAATTTGTCTTGTTTTTTAATCAATACTTAGAGTAGCAGTTTCTTACTGGGACATTTTCCAATTTATTGGAAAACTGGCAAATGTGGTCATGATTCTCAAACTTCAAAAGGCCCTTAGGATACATCGAGAGATAATTCTTCTCTGTTTACCAAGCGCTTACTAAAACAATTATTGGATTGTTTTAGTAAGTGGTCAAGTAAGTGCCTTAGTAAGTGCTCAAGGTTGTTTTAGCTCAACAAATTCTTTCGTCCAATTACCAGTTAGAAAATCACTAACTACTGCAGAAAACGCTACATAGTATAGTCAGCGGAACATCTGGAAGAAACTTACAGACACAATAGAAGCAGGCCCTGTGTCATGCCATATAGGATAGTCGCCAAAAAAACTAAAAACATGGAAATCTACACTAAAAACCCTAGAAGTAGAAAATATAGTGCAGGAACCATTGCCTAAGTACGATGAACTCCAAGAGGAAATCGCAGATCCAAGCAAAACGCCTACTACCGAACAGATCCTTGAAATAAACCAGGATGAACTACGCAGAGCAGCCAAGAGACTAAGCAGAGACAAGGCTTCGGGAACAAACGGGATTGCAAACGAAATCACTAGAATAACAGTAGCCTGCCCATCTAAGATATTGCGCTGCTAGTACTTATCCCAAAGCAGAAGGTAGGGAAAGGTGGGCATGATCGTTTAGGCCCACATGTCTACTCAATTCCCTAGTCAAAATATTAGAAACTGTCTTGCTAGAAAAGTTATTAACCACCTTGGAGACTCTTGAAGGCCTCTCTTGCAGATAATTTGGTTTTCGCAAAGGCAAATCTACTATCGACGCACTACTTAACTTACGCGAAATAGCCAAAAGCTCAACGTGCGATGTGTGTACCGCCATAATGCTGTATGTACCCAACGCTTTTAACTCCGCGTCCTGGAGGTGTATTTTGGAATCACTGAGGCTCAAGAATTTGCCTACATATCTGCAGAAAATAGTAGGAGACTATTTTAGACACCGATATCTCGTGTACGACGCCAATGAAAAATGAGTCAAAATGAAACTTCGAGCGGTGTTCCTCTAGGATCAGTCATTGTACCCACTTTATGGAACATCATGTATGATAGACTGCTCCTAATAAGACTACCATATGGAGCGACTATTTATAGGATTTGCAAATGACGTGGCTGTGACTGTCAGCGCAAAAGTGTCAACGCAACTGGAGAACATAGCCCACAAGTGTCTCAAAATAGCGACTGAATAAAAGCAAACTCATTAAGTCTGGCTTCGGAAAAAACCAAAGCCATTTTATTAGTTAGCAGTAGGAAAATAGAAATACCTACATTATCTGTCGAGGATCATGCGGTTAACATCGAACAGAAAGTGAAATACCTCGGCGTTGTTCTCGATCGTAGTCTGAAGTTCAGTGATCACATAAAGGCACTGGCGGAAACATCGACCGCAGGAGCATCTGCCATATCGCGACTTATACCGAGAGCCGGAGGACACAGCACTGCGAAAAGGAAGCTATTGTGCTCGGTAGTGCAGTCAACGTTTTTGTATGCGGCGCCAGTATGGGCGAAAGGAATGGATGTCGCTAAGACAAAGAGTCTGCTACAGAAAGCACAACGAGTCGGATTTTTAGCAATAACTATAGGACTACCTATAGGACTACCTCCAATGATGTCCATTGGAATGTCCTTTCGGGCATTCGCCCGATTGATCTCCTTGTGCACGTAAAAGGGGCGTGCCTTAGACTTAAGACAGATCAAGTGACCGCCTAAAACAAAACATTTACAAAACGGCTGAACAAATGGACACTTTCAGAACGTGATAGATGGACAAACATCCTAATACTGGAAATAAAACCTTAGATTTCAAGAGGCCACGGCGATCTAAATTTTTGGGGTACCCAATGGTTGACTGACCACGGGTGTTTTGCTTCATTTGTAGCCCGTATTTGAAAGATAGAGTCACTAGCAAACGATGTGGAGCACACTCTGTTCGTTTGCAGGCCAGAGAGTAGGAGTGCATGGATCTAGATGGGAAGTTCAAAAGGAAAATAAACTTCTCTAACATAATTAAAAATTACTAGTCATGTTAGAATCACCAGACAAATGGCAGCTAATCTCCAACTCCATAGCGGACATAATGAAAACGAAGCAGGAAATTGATCTAAGAAGAAGAGACAAGTTTAATAGAATTTTAAATAGCTAAACTGAATGAGGGGTTCCAAGAGCCATTCGGACTCAAGATAAATAGGACGACAGGTGGTATGAACCACTAATCTACCAGGCAATTGGGATGGGACGGGGGAATACGACAAGATACCTGAACAGAGGCTGCCATGAGTAAATGTGTAAACGTGGCAGTTTCCGGTGTCGTATGGGTCACTTGCGATGAGCGTGCTCATTAACACCCACAAAAAAAAACAACCTTCAACTAGAGCCACCCAAATAGTGCATGAACCTTCTCAGGATCTTACGGATATACTTGAATCAATTACTCTTGTCTTAAAATAATTTCTCGATATATTTAAAAGAACAAAAAGAAACAAAGAACTTGAAAGGGCAATAAATTGAACAATAAGACTCAAAAACACATTTTATGCCAAGATGATTTAAAGGTCCCCTACTTCGGAAGACAATTTTCATCGATATCCGGAAAAAGAATCCGGTATCTACGAATCAAAGCAATGTCGTTATGCATCTTTGCCTGATTAAAGAGAAAGAAAAAGCCTCAACCAAATATCTTTCAATTGCCTCTTCAGTGTTATCTCTAATTTGGTAAATACACAGCGATGAAAGTTCTATAAATTTATGAAACATTTCTGGCTATCATTTTATTTTTCTATCATAGATTATTTCGGCGTATATTTATGAGATAATCTTTGTTTAGCGATCTATTTCCATGCTGAATGGATAAAATTTTCCAGATCCCTCATCAGATTTCTATGTCAACCGCTTGTCTGTCGTGTTTCATAACATAATAATAAAGCATTATAAACGCCTTTACGCGTATTATGTCTTGTAGTAAAGTTTTGATATACAAAATAATTTTGGGATAGCGTTCTGGAGTTAAGCATAATTTATTTAGGCATCGTAGTTTTACTCTTGCCGAAGAAGTTTTCAGTTTATGAGAAATTTAGGATTCGAGTTGAAACTTTATACTTGCGCGATTAAATAAAGTATCTAAAGGAAATAAATTTTTCTAGTAAGTCAATAAAGGATGTA
The DNA here is from genome assembly GCA_009867245.2 of Adranes taylori. Classification (NCBI taxonomy): domain Eukaryota; kingdom Metazoa; phylum Arthropoda; class Insecta; order Coleoptera; family Staphylinidae; genus Adranes; species Adranes taylori. The sequence continues at coordinate 3,706 of WYDF02324886.1, read as the reverse complement.
GAGAGAACGAGAAATAGAGAAAATGGATTAAATTTCATTTAATGGATTAAAAAGTGCTATTTACAGTTCAACTTTTATGTGACCTATAGAAGCATGTGTTACTCCCGACAAGAATACATATTTCGTACCAGGATATTTTGCCATATGTAAAAAATTTCACTACTAAATCCTAATGGAAAACCTTTTCAAGTTACTTAATCTTAATACGCAAAAAATAGCAACAAAAAAACTGCAAATCCAAAGAAATATCCATTTCAGTTATGGAGAGCCTAATTAAGAACTGAGAAAAAAATCAGGAACTAAAGACCAAGCATTTCTGTCAAAGATGTGCAGAAATACTGCGAAAATACCTGTCATCCATGGGGAGAAAATTAAAGAAGCAATCAGATTCAAACGTAAAATCTGTGGCTGATGATGATGATGATGAAAAAATTATTCTTTAAGAAGCGCAAGACAAAAATAAAAAAGTGAATCACTAATTACGACAGTTAGAACCATCCAAGTGTCTAAAACTAGAACAGTAACTGGTCCAGAAGTGATCCCAGCAAAAGTTTCAAGACCCCTGGATTGATTGAATAAATGCTCTACTGTTCAATGTCGCCCCATATAGCAGTAACAGGAAACAGGTGTTAAAGAGTATAATGATCATCACACTATAAATTTGATGAGCCATCAACAAAAGACCATACTTTTATGAGAAATATATTTTAGTGTCTAAGTATGAATTGTAACGTCCTCATGTGTTTCATAAACTTTGATGACATGCATCATGGTACTAAAAATAATTGGTATTGATGATTAAAATTTGCACTTCATAGCTAATCTCCTCTGGAAACAAGGCACAATGGAGATAACAACGCAGAATATTGTTACATAATTAAACGTGTTGCATAATCCGGCAGAAAAATATGAAAAATCTGGGCTTTAGTTAGCCTCCTTATTTGAGTGAATTTTGTTTGATTAAATTAGTCTTTGTGTGATAGTAGGAATACGAATGTAGGTGGAAATGGAGAGGGGGAAGATAGGATAGAAAGGATGGATTGCGACGAGATTATAATAGAGGAAGTAATAGAAGAGATAAGTAAAATAAACAAAAGAAGTGCGGTAGACTGAGATGGTATTCCAGTGGATATACGGAAAGAATTAGCTATAGATGGGGTGGAAGAGTTGACAAAGAGTATGAATGATATATGGAAAGGGAAAGAAGGGGTGCCTGTAGAATCGAAAGAGGGGGAAATAGGGGATAGAACTAATCTGACAAGCTACAGAGGGATGACAATAATGAATGGAATATACAAGGTGTTTGCAAGGATAGTGAATAAAAAATTGGACTAGGAAATATATGATAAAAAGATGTTCTCGATTACGCAGGCAAGGTTTAGAAAAGATAGGAGTACTGTGGATAATATAGTTATACTCAGTTACATAATAAATCAGGAGGTGCGTAGAAGGAAAAAGTTATACTTATTATTCATAGATTTGAAATCGGCGTTCGACACACTGGTAAGAGAGAAATTATGGAAAAGAATGGAAGTAGTAGGCATATCGAAAGATTTGTGTCGGGTGATTAGAGGGTTGTATGAGGGGACAAAGGTAAGAGCGAAAGTGGGAGAGATGGTGTCTGCATGGCTTGATGTAAGGAAGGGGGCGAGGCAAGGATGTCCATTAAGCGCAAGTTGATTTAACATATATAATCTATATGTCAGATTTGGAAGATTTGCTGGAAAAAGGACAATTTGGAGTTGTGATGTTGGGGTACAAGACGATATGGTCGTTGTGGTATGGGGACGACATTGTATGCATGGCCAGTACAAGGGAAGAAATGAATGAGATGATTGAAAGGATGAATAAATACATGTATAAACGAAGACTAGAAGTAAATGTAACGAAAACGAACATTATGATATGTAAGAATTCTGGTAGAAAGACTAAGAAGTATGTGTTTAAAATGAATAGGGTGAGGTTAGGGAGTGTAAAAAAATATAAGTATCTGGGTTATATGTTGAATAGGAATGGATCAGCGAAAGAGCACATATGGATGATTGTTGGAAAAACAACAGTAGCGGCAGAAAGGATGAGATGTGTGTGGGAGAAGAGATTTGGTGAATCGGTGAGAATGAGAATGAAAATATTAAACGTATGTGTAAGAAATTTAATGATGTATGGAGCGGAAGTATGGGCGATGAAAGAAAGGGAAGAGATAGAAAGAATGAAAATAGGGTATATAAAGAGAATATTAGGATAGGATTGGCTCAGGCCATGGCACAAAAAAACATGAGAATAGAGGAAAACGAGTGGGTGTGTGTTAGAGTAAAAGTGCACGATAGGATAGAATGGACAGGGTATGCATGGTGCGAAAGAATGATGGCAGAAAGTGTGACCGTTCTAATGGAAGTAGAAGTGGAAGAAGAAATGAAAAATGTGGAATTACAAGAAAGAAATGGAAGGTTTAGGGTGAGTAGGTATAACAGGAAGTATCAGTTGTTGAAAGAGGATTGGGTTTGGGTGTGTGTGAGGATGTGTGTTTGTGCGTGTGTGTGTGTCTATGCCTATTACCTAGATACAGAATATTTCCGCTTTTGGGGCTTTTGTGAAAGCTTGTATCATTATTATTATTTTTAACTGAAAAGTTTTATGATTTTAACGTTTATTCTACCATATATTTTCAATAATCAGTTATCTTTTTCACTCTTTTGAGTTTTCACCCGATCTCATTGGATATTAGTTCTACCAATTTTAGCAGAAGGCGTTTTAATGCGATGCCCCCTAAAATTGTGTTCGTGTGAAGCTAATACCACCATCGTTTAGAAGCTACCGCCACCTGTGCCACCTAGATTTTCGTCACAAAAGCAATGCAACATTGATGCTTAAAATTCTCAACGCATCAGGAAAAAAATATTTTATTGGTCAAACTTCAAAACTTCGTAAAATTTTTAGGAGATATTTCCTTCAGGCCACGCCCATCGTACCCCTAGCATCAGGAGACGCAATTTGGGAATTGTGTTCTTCTGATGTGACGTGAGAACCTCGCTCTATTCAAAGCCATAATTAACGATAAAAACGACCATATCTATCTTACGATTAGCGAGCGCTTATCGCAGCTGTAAGAATGATTTGTTCAAAAGTAGCGTACAGTCAATATTAATTTAATCATCATCATTAAATCAACTAATTATAAACATCAAACTTACACAACAGCCCCTATACTTCTGCAGATTCTTTTTGAATTTCTCGTTTTCTTTTTATTCTCACATTTACATTTATAACCCGTCCCCTGTCAACCGACACTTCAATGGAAGCAGCTGTCAAGCATCAAGTCAGGCAGTGAATTCATCACCAACCACGAATCGCCGATCTCTTCCACAATAATGAACATCCATTAAACGACTTCTATTCACTCACATCATACATCTACGATCCTACTCAATGGCTGGATGGCAACATTCTCACAATTGCCAACAGTCAAACCGACGTTTCTTTATTCAAACCAGCATCAGCTTCCGAAAATTCGATAGTAACAACGATCTTCAGGACCGAAGAACAAATATTAACAACAAAATCCAATTTAAATCTAGTTTGTTAGTTCTTATCTTTATACTCTTCCAAAAAAAAATGGAATATAGTAATGGATCATCCTAAATATCTTTTAAATTATAATTAGCTTTACAATATAATGTCAGTCAAATAAAAACCCCTCTTAAAGTCC